>QVNV01005518.1:0-66965 GCA_014825455.1 Pseudomyrmex pallidus | reverse complement strand
GTCACATATGGGATTTTCAGTTTATTGCATAATGACACTTGTAAAGTCATGTTCTTTATGGTCACCAAATATTAAAAAACAATCTTTATGAAAAATAATAAAAATTTGAAACCGAAAGACTCCGTTAACTAGGGAAACATATAAATTTGTAAATCTTTAAACTGCTCTCCTCTAAAATTTGTGTTTTGGAGTTACGGGATTATACGTTGGGAGTGACGATATATATGTCGCGACAGTGTATGTTAGAAATCACGGAAGCTTTCCGAAAACCAGGGGTTTTTTTTTATATTCCGAAATACTATTTTCCCTCAAAGCTTGAATTTTAATTAATGCGAAAATGAAAAAAAGAGGTATGAATGTTTTTTCATCCTCGCTCGACTTCGATACCAACGCGTTTGAAAGTTGTTCGTGTGATAGAAGATAGAAAATGAAGTTGATTTTTCAACTGTAATGATTCCAACTCGATCGTCAGACCACCATGACGATGGTACGTCAGAGTCGTTACGTCTCTCTCGGCCGGCGAGTCGCCGATCAGCTGATTGCGTGCTAACGCTCGCCGCGTTTCCTCACCTGTTGCTGCACGTCTAATGTCGTACTCGTCTCTTCTCTCTTTCTCTCTTTCTTTCCCTCGTGTGTCAATCGATCGATTTCGCTCCGCACCGGACTTCCTCGAACGGATTTACGGTTCACGCACACTCGCGCGACTCGATTACCGCGAGTGCATTCTCAGAGCGGATTCACACGAAAGAGAGAGAGAGAGTTTGAATCTCGGAGTTAAAAATATACGCCCCGAGCAAACTCGTTTTCGTCTGCGCTGACGGGGCGGCGACGTCTCGAAGAATCAAAACTTTTCGTAATTTGCGCGCGCGCTTTAACCTTGCCAGTAATGAGAAGTAATAAATTTACATAATTAAAAAAAATATGCAAAACATGTATGAAAAAAATAATTTGTTAAATTACACAACAACTGCAACTGGTTTTTACAACTACATTAACGCAAAAGACAGAATAAGAACCTATTTTCTTAGTAGAAAGAACTTTTTTCCTTATTTGAAATTTCCATCTCCCTTATCTTTCCTCTATCCTATTTGTATTTATTCGTCAAGCACTTATATATCTATTGTCATTTACAATATAAAAAATATAAAAATTAAAGGAAAAATACCTGTACCACAGCGGCGAATCTTTAGCGATATATCCATTTACAATTTGATGGAACTCGGCGACGAGAAGTTGCACAATGTTCGAAGAAGCGCAGCATCACCACACACAAATTTCGCGTACAAATTATCAACACACCGATGTCGCAATGTTAGCAATCGTAGGATTCGTGTACGTTTGACGTTTCATCCGTCACATGATCGCGATACGGAAGGATAAGAGAGTCTTTTGAACGAGAATTATGCGACGGGAAACACGAAGCAACCGAACCGTCGTCGCGTCGTCTAGTCTGCCTGATTGCAATATAAAATCAATCGAAGTGTCCATATTGCGATTCTCGAAATATCGATGGTGTCGATATCTCGCTCGTCGCGAGTCGTTGCAATTGACGACTATAGAGGTTGAATAAGCTTTGATCCGATTGGCTAATTTGCAACCGTAATTGCACTTGAGTCCGCGTAAAGGCTTATTATCTACATGCAATTCCAATCTATACTGTGATACGCGTTTAATGCATTTGACTGCGATAGAAGAACAGTTTATATATCACCACGTGTGCCAATGCTATGTGAGATTTATTTTATTTACTGTTTGACATCTATGTAAGTACTTTACATAAATTCTTGACAAAACTTCGTTACAAAAATTAAATCTCATTTGATCCAAACTTTGTAATTATTATTTTATTCAACTAGCAGAAAAATAAATGTATAACAGGGAAATAAAAAGAGGTTAGTTTTTGTGTACAAAGTAGTAAGCTTTTGATGTGAATTTTTTCGAATTGAATTCAATTCGACTTAACTAGGTGTATTTATTTACACATTTAGAAAATTATATTTTGAACACACATCTTAGCGTTTGGCTCTTTAATACTTATTTCTCTGCTAGTTCTTCTACTTACATTCTCTGCTAAGGAAACCTTGTACAAATATTTGTAATTATATATATTTCTTTTATTTTTTTACAGTTTTGATAACTTTTTCTGCAATAACAAGATTGTTGTTTTTGTACTGTAACAAGTGTTTTTTCCACTAAAAGTAGATTAGGTTAAGGTAAGGTTTACTTTATCTTACCTAAGTAAATGTGAAATTAAACTAATTTTTTAGAGTGCTAATGCAATTAATATATTAATAAATATATTACAAAACTTGTCAAATAGTTTTTAAAACAAGATAATATCTTTCTGTATATTATATATTATATATTTATTAATAGATTCAAAGATGAAGCGAACAGCTGAAACTTTAGATGCTGGTAACATCAAAGCAGATAGTAATGATGCAGAAAAACCAAAAAAGAAGAAAGTGAAATTTGAGAAGTCCTTAGATAATAAATCAGGTAAAATTAAAATCTGATGATTACACAATAACGTTTAATTAAACATTTATTATGAAAACAATCTAAAAATCTGTTTTGCAGGTAAAGATACAAAGACACTTTTTACGAAGAAAACTTCAAATGGAAAACTTTCACAACCCACAAAAGTAGATTGGGTCAAACTGAAAAAAGAGAAAAAAGAACTCAGAGAAAAACGTAAAACTGGAAAATTAAATGACATAGCATATAACAAATTGATGGACGCGAAAAGAATTAATGAAAATTTGCGTAGATCGAAGTGCGATCAGCACGAACGTGTAAAGTTGACTAAGTCCTTGCATAGCATATTGGAAGGTCATTATAACAAAGTGATATTCACGCACGATATGTCGAGAGTGGTTCAGTGTGCGATCAAGTACGGCGATGCGAACATCCGGCTCGCTATATTTCAAGAGATAAAACCATCCGTTGTTCTGATGTTGCAATCGAAGTATGCGAAGAATTGTGTAAAGTCTTTCTTAAAGCACGGCTCGAAAGAGATCAAGCGGGATATTATTTCCGCGCTTTATGGTAACGTCTTCAAATTGATGTGCCATTACGTATCGGCTCCTCTTGTCGAACTCGTGTACACCACGTACTGCACAAAGGACGACAAGACACGTTTCAGGCAGGACTTTTACGGCGGGAGTTACAAGTCGCTGTCGGATGCGTGCGAGAACGCGAAGGATATAAAGCTGGCTATATTGCTTCCCGTAAAGGCAAAACTAGTCAAAATTCTGAACAAATATCTCATTAACTCTACTCTGTTACACACGATCTTGAAAGAATTCTTCGACGTATGTTCACCGGAAGATAAAAGCGAGTTAATAACTATGCTGCGATCTTACATCGTGACGCTGTCTCAGACGAAGATGGGAACGGCGGTCGCTGCGCAGTGTATATGGCACGGTAACACCAAGGATAGAAAGATCATCATGAAATCTCTGAAAACAAACGTGAGAACAGTGTGTACTCTCAAACACGGCTTCATGACGCTACTGACGCTCTTCGATTCCGTGGATGACACCGTTCTGTTGAAGAAGATAATATTGCCCGAGATACAAGAGAACTTGATCGAGATCGCGCTAAATGAGTACGGAAGGCACGTTATATTGTATCTTGTGGCTAGGAGGAACTCCCCTTATTTCCCACCGAGTATTATTGACTTTTTGCGTCAAGGTGATAACAACGCGGTGAGCAAGAAACCGGCCGACATCAGGGAAAAGGAACTTCTCGACGAGATCCGAGATCCGTTTCTTGATGCTGTAACAGCGGATGCTGCAACATGGTTATCCAACGGTGCCATAGCTATGGTCACTTTGGCGATATTAAAGATCGGATCTGGAGAGAAGTTGAAGTCCGCGTTTGAAGCAATTGCCAAAGTTATCTGCGACACAGACTCGAAGATTACAGAAGGCGAGAACAAATGCAGTCTGATCGAACATCCCGGATTGCACATGATGCTGAAGAAACTGATCAAGTATGACAAAGAATTACTGAAAAGAAATGAGACCACGTTCGGGGAAGTATTGCTGCCGCATTTAACTTCTGATGTTGTGCAAACATGGGTAGAAATTAACAGAGCTTCTTTCCTGTTGGTTCTCCTCTTGGAAAACGAATCTGAGAGTGTTGTGGACACGTTAAAGTCTCGATTGCAATCAATCAAAAACAATTTTGAAAATGTCGAGGAGACGTCAAAGAATAGTGGCAAATCGATATTGTTGAAAAAACTGGGAGTAAGATAAAAATAATTACATTTTATGTAAAAAAAAAAAAAAAATCAAATAATAAATTGCGGTAAAATTATTTTTTATTTTCAATATGTATATAACTCTCATTATATTTGTAAGTATATTTGTACATTTCCTGAATTAATGCAATATTTGTGTGCATCGCAGCTATGCTCCTGGCTAAAATCGCCGAAGCGCTTCTGCTGCGATGCAAGTTAATTTAAGTCAATAGAATGTTGAGTTGAGCCATTTTTAGGCGGTCTCCCAAACACTTCCCGACATTTCCATTATTTCAGACGTCTCTCTGCGGTCTTTGTCAGCTATCCTGATGGTGGCTCGACTGAGACTACAAAAAGGCCTGAAGCCACAAAGCTTCAGGGCTTCCAGCGCCGAATCGCCAATTAGGCAAGAGAAGTGGACGCTCTTAGCATCTCTGCTTAAACTCTTCCTGGTGATGATCCAGTCACTGGTCTTCAGCCCTGTGTTTTGTTCATTGAGAAGTTTTAAAGCTTCCTCAACATCTATATCAGGCTCCTCCACGTGTACTACCACCCGGTGACGCTTAGGTAGCTCACCGAACGGCAGTGCTCGCAGAGGAGTCTGTTCTATTTTAATCTCGGAGATGTGTTTTTTGAGCCACTCTTCCGACTCTCTGTTGGTGCACATTATTATCAGTGCACCGTTTTGCTCCCAAGAGCCAGTGAAAGTGGGGGCCTTACCTTCCTCAGAAAGACTGAGGATGCGGGCCCTGATCAATTTCTTGATCGTAGCTATCTCACCGGCTCCTAGCTTTTTTTCTGGATAACCTTCCAAAACGAGGGCCATTTTGATTAATCTGTTGGTCGCCTGGGCATACTCTTCTGTTCTGGGCGTTTTATCCTGACGATCATCTGAAGGACTGGAGATATTATATAATTTGGTTATTTTGCTTTCCGGAGCTTCCCCAGTGTTAGTTCTAGATCCTGTTGGAGTGGAGGGAGCTTCTCGCGCCTCTTCCACTCCCAGCACCCGCTTCTTGTATCGGCGTCTTGCCGCGCCGCTAAATCTTATGCGGGTTTTAAGACGGGCATTATTGCCCGTCCCCACGTTGTTTGATTCCCCTGGGCGTTCACTTCCATTGGAAGCTCCGCCCTGAGGGACTGTTGTTGAGCTTATTTTATCGAAGTTTGAGTTTAAATTTTCTGAATTTTCCATTTTGTTCCCACGAATGTCGCGGTTTCGCGGTCTCACCCAGCCAGAGCCGCGATTGGCTGGGGCTTGGCTACTTACTCCTGGAGTTCGCCCGGTATCCAGGAGGCACCGTTCGTGACGCAACTTCCCTTGCGCCATGCAGCTCTCGGCACGGTTGCTTACACCTTAGCTTGGGGGGTTCCTCTTAGTCGGCTGCGTGCGGGCTCACCCCTGAGCGGGTGACACCGCACGCAACTTTAAGCCCCACCACCCGCTCCGGCGCGGGAGCCCGCAGCCCCCGAGGACGCCAGGATTACACTATATGTGGTCAATGTTGATCTCGTCAGATTTTAACGACGGAACGTCGGACTTACGGTTTGTAAGTCAAGTGTCGTCCCGTGTATAATTACTGCGAGGCGATCAGACCACGTGCGCACCAAGCGCCCCGCAGCCCGCGAGCATCCACCTCGGAGCTACTACAAGGTGGGAACCCATTCGGGGGGTATTCCACCGAGAAAAAATAAATTCCATCTTTTACATAACAAAGTAGCGGACGTATAAATGTGACAAAGTAATTCTGTTTGTTTTCTGACATCCAAGGATTAATATTACAATAAAAAAAGAAAAATACGCAACTTTTCGTGACACACTCATAGGAACAGATTAGATTATAATTGTTTACTCCTTCAAAAAACCCCGCCCCGTAGAGCGTAAATACATAAGGGTATAATAATTTTATAAACAAATTATGTTCTAAATTACATCTTATTAAGCGACGAAATACTATATTAGGCACATCCTACATATATATATTAACATATTTAAATAAACACACAACCATAGCTATATCAGAATCTTGTTACAGTGGCTCAATTCAATTAAGAGCATTTATACGCAAGATATCCCGAGATGTGTGTGCGAAAGATGTAAATTCGATTCGGAATACAAATGTAACGTGTGCCTAACATGTTTAGTTAAATTTTAAGCATCTCTTTAATATCGACAACTCTGGTCCGTATTTCGGGCTGATTATCCTTCATCAGATCAGGCAGAAGTTCTTTTAAAATGCGCGTCATCTTCTCGAGTTGCTCATCGTTATTGGTTTCTCGCATTTTTCTCGCTAACGAAAGAACTATATTCAACGCTTCTTTTCTAATTCTGGTAAACTTTGAGATATCTACAAAAAAAAACCAGTAAATGGTTAAATTAATGCACACTCTCCCGTCACATACACAAACCTGATGTATTGTTTCAAGTACATCTAGAATAAAACTAATATTCTTAAATTCTGTTATATTGTAGAAATATAACAGATAACAAAGTACTTACTTATACAGTACGATAATATTTTATTCAGGCTATCACTTATTTCGTCTAGTGAGTTTTTGTCTTTCGTTGATAATTCAGCTTTATTAATTTTCAATATGACCAGTTTATCCACAAAGAAATTCAACGCTGTCAAAATAGCAATTTGCACAGACCTTGTGCTATTCGGCAATACTTTCTGGCAATGCGTGACGAATTCTATGCAATATTTATCTGCAATCACACAACCGAGTCAAATATATAAAAATCACATTCAGAAAAAAATTATTAATAAAAATATTTACACTTTTTTTTTTAATTTGTATGTAGTACACACATAGAATAAAAATCTACGGAGAAATCTCATTAGACGCCCACTATATGTATATACATATCACATGAAGACGTCTAATGAGATTAAATATATTTAATGAGGTTTTTGTTCTGTGTGAACACTTTTCTTATATTGTAAATCTTTTTGTAACCTTGAGTATCTTTGTTAGAGGGCCATGCTTTTCCGAGAGCTTCGTAAGCTGTTTCTTGTAGCTTCATATTACTTTCCTTTTTCTTCCTACTTTCCTCCGCGTTATCGTCGTCATCATCATCGTTATTTTTATCAGACACCTGAATGTAATATAAAAATAACTATAATGTCACATTGTTAGCTATTTCATCGTGATATCTTAACGTCGATGTACATTACCTTGATCAAGATATTCTGTACAATCTCATAAGTTTCCGTAAACTTATCGATGTCAAGTTCATGCAAGACTGTAGCGAATGCTTGCAAAGCGTTTCGACGATATTCTCTCTTGCTGTCTTTCAAACTTTCATCGTACAATGTTACTACAACTAAACCTAACAGTGAAGTATTCTCGTTTAATTCTTTTCTGCAATAAAATCGGATTGATATAAATTTTGACAAGTATTAGTCAACTTGCATTTCATTCAAGTATAGAGCATCAAGTTTCAAATATACATATATATAAATAAATAATATAAATGTTCGATGCACACATACTTGCTATTGCACGTTAACGTAGTGAGCGCGTTCAGTAAATTTTCCTTTCCGTTCCATGTTCTACCGGGATTCAAACCGTTCATCAATATCTTGAATAAAGCGTATCTGGCTTCTATAGCGATACTACAACCTGACTTCGAGGCAATGGTGTGAATTGCGTTCGCGGCTTGCACTTTTGCAGTCCACGACGCCGACTCCATGGTCGTCTTTAAAACACGGATTATTGCCTCCTGATTTTGTACAATTCCCGCTTCCGTTCCGGGAGTTATCTCGCTCCAAAGATCGGTCCATAATTCGACGAGGTTTTCATTACCTGGATGAATATCAGCGTGAGGACGGTACGAAACTCAAAACTACACGAATATACACAAAACACATATCTGTAAATAATAAAATTTACACTGGAATACAAACCTGGTACCTTTTCTGCGTGCATCGCAAAGAAGACAAGAGGTATAACTACATTTTGGAAATTTTTCAATTTCTCCTGATTGTAATTGTTTATAGACTGCAAAACATGTCCGATCGCTAATCTTATCGCATCATCTGTAATTTTACATTTTTCTCTATTTTATAGTGTTCTCATTGAACAAGTAGAACAAAATTATAAGGGGAATTTTATTTTACTAAAAAAAAAAAAAGAAAGAATAAAAACAAACAAATGAAACATTACTGTTATAGTCTGCGTATACCTTCGCGTTCCATGTACCATGTATTCAAGGTATTATATAATTTATCCAGACTAGAATCCTTAGCCGAACCAACTATATGCCCGATGCAAACTGCGTTATTCTTTCGCACAGCGGCATTTCGGTCCGTTAAGCCATTAAGTAAAGCGGACAGGATTTTAGCTAGATGAAACAATTTGAACAAAAAAATTAAATTTGTGTGTGTGATCACAAAAACACACATGTAATATTTCATAGAATATATCAAAAATTTAAATTATAACAGCAGAATATGTGAATAAAATAAATTCGTACGATAGTAAAGTATTTCTTGTATTACATTTCTAAAAAAAATTGAAACGGTTACTAACCACTGTACGGCTGCAACTCTACTTTCATATGAGTGCTGAGAAGAATTACGAAATGCGAACAAGCAATTTTTGTACCGAATCCTACGCTGCATTTTATTAACTCTATCACTTTTGGCATTAGTTCCTTTAAAATATCCGCATCAATATGTTGGATACACTGTGGGAAAGTAGATCGTTTAGTGTTGGAAGACATTCGTGCAACGAAGTTAAAAGACGAAAGTACTCACTTTTGTTATCGTATCTGACGCGTAATGGCCTTTAGCAACGTTAGCTCTAATATTATCAATAGCCTCCTGCGTTTCCGTAGTTGCGCCGCACACGTTGCTCAAATACGAAAGCTTAGGATTCTCTGATTCGCCGATCGTCTCCAGTAACGCGGGTATTAGATTGACAAGTGACGGTTTCAGCAACGCACCGGCAGTCGTCACGAGCTGCGACACGGTTTGCAACGACACGGACCTCACCGTGTCTACGGTATGAGTAATACCAATGTCAAGCAGCACCGGCAGTATCGCTTGAATAACTTCCTTTCCCGCAGTACCGTGCGAGGAGTCGCAATGGCGTATGCACACCTGCGTGCGAAAACACAAAATTCCATAATTGTGGACAAAACACAGCGGACATAGTGTCTTAAAAGGCTCGTTCGGTGACTTACCTTGCTGAGGATTTTGGCGGTATTAGTCGCGGCTAATCGCGTGCCCTCGTGAATATCGTCCATTACGCGAAATAGTCTCTTCCACAGTTCCGGGCCGTATTCGGCGAAGTTGAACGGAACATTTGTCCTTAAAAGATCTGCGAGAGCATTACAACAACTGATACGTACTCTCCACTCGTTATTCGTTAGATTATCAGTTACATCAGTCAATATTTCTTTATGATACTGTTCGATCTATGGCGATATATAAAAAAAAACATAAAATTTTTATATTCGTCATATCATATCGTATACGTGTAAATACTGGACGATATTATTAACGGCTACTGACGGCTTTTGTCGTGGAGGGAACGACGGCGCGCCAAATGCTGCTCATGCTTTGCTGAATTTTCGGCGTCGGATCAAACTGATATCTATATAATCGCGGTATGATGCTGGGCAGATACTTGTTCAGCTCCTCCTTCGCAATACCGGCAATTGCCGCGAAACCGAAAGCCGCTCCTTTTTTCGACGTCCATATTGCATTGTGATTCGCCAAATGCATAAAGTAGTACACGAGCTCCGGTTTTTGTAGTTCTGTTGCGAGAGAACAGATTTCTCGATACGTTGACAGATTGCCTCTGGAAAAACAAAATATTCAGATGATCTTACTCTTTAAAAAACTACACGCGCAATTAATTTTAAACTTACCCAGACGGACTCTTTCCCAGTTGACCTTCCTCGAACAATTTGGTATCAGCCGTAACTTGTTGAACTGTTCTACGCCCCTGAGTAAACTGATCTAATATATTAGATACCAAATTTTCGCGTTCTTCCTGTGTACTGTTAATATGCACCAAGCTAAGACCTTTCGAAGCAATGTCCTGGACGATATCTGTTGAAAAGTAAAAACTGTAAGATGAGAATTTCTTCTTTAACAAAACTACAGGAAACTTATAATTTTCATTATATTTACCACTGTCGTCCGAAAGAAAATCTATAAACGCGTGATGAATCGTGGATAACTTTTCCTTGACACATTCTCGTTGAACGTTGTGTTTCAAAAGCGCAAACAACCACACACAGACTGCCTTTAAGAAACATCACTATTGATAAAACAAAATCTGCGAGCGGACATACATATTTTTACCAAGTCGCATAAAATACCTGTCGTAAGTTTGGATGAGGCACTTTGTATATGTTAAGTAATTCACCCAACACGTGTACCAACAACTCGTCGCTCTCCTTGCTGTACGGCACAGTATGCTCGGCGGGCAGAGTCGTCCAGGCGTCCCTTGCTTCCGGCGATGCCTGCCCTTGAACGCAACAAACCAGAGCTTCTCCCAGAATCAAGTGGATCTCGATATCTTTCGTCTATAAATGTCAAATGTACACAACGAAATGAAGACACGCGTCCAAATTTGATGGAGTATAAGACAACAAAACTCGCGCACCTCTTTGACTGTTGCTAGAATTCCGTTGGCAATAACCGTGGTGTGCGGAAAGCGTTCGCCGACGCATAAGTATCCCAATGAAAGTGCAGCTTTTTCTTTCATCTAAAAACAAAATCGTGAGAGTAGATATCGTGTACGCAACACTATACATAGTATGTAAATAATTTGCGATAAAAAGAAGACGAACCTTGATGTTCAATTTGACATTGGATAGCACAGAGAAGAGTATATCCACTATCGCTTTCTTGCTCAATTTGTTGTCTTCTTCTTCTGCCAACAAAGGCAAAGAGTACGTCTTTCCTAACACACCAATAGCTTCGATAGCAGCGTCCATCAACAATATCGGATGATCGCGAAGATACGTGCCTGTAAGTGAACGAATATTGACGTAGGTATACAAAGCTAAAATATATACAAAGCGTGTTTGCAATCTGATGTAAAAAATTCATACAAATTGTTTTCACTATCTCGTTGTAAGTAGTCCAGTTGCGCAAATCCTCTTTGCTTTCGCTGCGGTGTCGTATCAAACTTCTCTCCATCATGTAAGTCAGCGTTATTAACGCGCCGTGCTGCGCCTCCAGTTGTTTTCTACTCATAATTTCCATGATACTCGAAAGATGCTTCTCGAATTCATTCCTCGGAAAATAGCCGGTAATGACGGCATACGTTTTCGCGGCCACCTGTCGTACATCCTGCTTGGTTGAGGTGAGCATAGAGCGGAGCCAGGGCAACTCTTTCTCGTACGATTTTGTTATGTAATGCGGAACGGATCCGAGTACTTCCAAAAGCGCGTTTAAAGGAACTTGGTCTGTATCGCAATAATAAAATTGCAACTTAATATTTTTCAATGAATGTACACATGCAGTTTTGCGCTATAAAATCCAATCATTTCTTACCCGCGAAAGAATGACTCAAGAGCAAAATCATATCGAGATAATTATTCAATATTTCCGGTTGATCTTTGTACAACTTTTCCAAGTAACGTCCAATCAAGGGAGTGTGTTCGGAAGGATGTTGCAGCGGTTCGTTTCGTGTGACGATATTAGCGCTTCTAGCGAGGCAAACGCGAAAATAAGTAATTATCTGAAATAAATTGATAGCATACCAATGATTAAAGTCGCTTCTGTGTGTCACGCGTGTATTACAGATCTAATTTGAAGATTCCTACTTCAGAAAACGTTGCAACGCTATATGGAAGAGTCTTCTTGTCCGTGTTCTTATTTGCGGCCGGCATTCGCGATTTCATCTTCGAATAAACATAATTCACTAGTTTCACAAATTCGGGTAATATTATCTTCTTGTTGCTCTGTTGATCATCCTCGTTCTTGTGCGCGAAACCGTAAAGCGCCTTCGTAGCCTCGGAGCTTATCTCGTGTTTATTGTCACCGCACGCTAACAGCAAGAGATACCGCGACGGAGCGTCATCAGGTGGAAATACAGTCGCAGCATAGTGCATCGCCACAAATCTGTACGGAAGATGATATATTATCTTGTATGATCTTACCATAAGTGTAAATAATTAGAACACGTGTCTCTGAAAAACTGATGTAACTCTCGTATATAAATCTATAATGCTGTGTGTGTTCAATACATGCCTTACACTGGATTCGGGCGATTCAATATGCGCCGATAGCAGAGCGTTCATTAGAGCTAAATTACTTTCGTCATCTTTGTTCAACACGAACGCCGACGTTACGCACATCAACGCGTCTCTCACGGTCCGTCGTAATTCACCGTCCGTCTTAAATATTGAAAAAAATGTTCATCTATAACAGTCAGTTATATATGTTGTATTTTGTTTTTCTATATTGCGTACACTTACAGTCACCAGCGTGTCAAACAAATTGTGCAACAAAGTCAAATCTTTGTTTATCAAAGACGGTATTCTTTGGCCGAGTTGTCCGATAATTGTGTACGCCATTGGTTTAAGTGCGTCATCACCCTCGGAGATCAGTTTTATCATACCATTGAGAATTACTCCGGCAACGCGCGCTAACGGCACAAGGCTGCAGCTTAAAAATCACAAAATCGAGCACAATGTTATTACATGTGAGAAATGAATAATATATAAAAAATTTATAAATTAGTAACGGAATATAATATAAAATACAAGCAATTAAAATATTAAATCAGTTGCGTGACACTTACTGTTGGACGATATTTGATGTAAACTGTAGTGCCAATGATTTTAGTTTTGCGTTCGTATTTTTTCCATGAAGCGAATCAAAAATAATCTGAGGAAATGAAGAATAAATTTTGTTTATATAGATGCCATGTGTCAATATCATATTTCTTTATCAAATCTTATTACCTGTATACTCGGCGGTATGATAAAACCTGCTTTAGTTACACGGCAAAGATATTGCAAAAGCTTAAGACGAATTCGAGTATTCGCAGGCATTCTTTTCATTTCAGGTTTTACCTCTTTCTGTGCAGCACCTCTCTCCAATGCATCGCTACCTAAGAATAACGTATACAGCGGAGCCGCTAATTGCACCGAAGACCAATCGAGCGTACTAAAAAAAAAAAAGACCAAAGAGACACAAATTACAGCAGTTCGGATTTGTGATATCGCGAGGTTGATGAACAAATTCCGATACTTTACACACCCAACTATCTTTTTCAGTTCCAAATCCGCCATGTTAGCGATGCTGAATCTAGTATCGGCAGCTGCTACGATCAGATGTACCAGTATGTCCGTATCTGGAAAGAACCCACCGGCGAGAAACTTAACAATGCCCAACTTTATCTGTTCTAACTGTTCCGCGGTCGGAGGGCTTTCGCCTATCACTCTTTTGAACGCGTAATCGCTTAAACCTGGTGGTACATTGAACTGAGACCAATCGATGGGTTGACCTGGCTGCTGATTTTCCGTTTGTCCCACGGATCTATATTAACGTAAATATATCATGTAATTAGTGTAAAATTGGGAGACAGAAAGATATTTAACATATTCATTCACTGTTAAATGTATCTAACCCATATGGTAGCAGCAACATATCAAGCATGAAATTTATGAGTTGTTTTGCAACATAAGGTTTATCTTGCAAACCTAAGAGAGACGCTCTTTTATCAGGATCCGCTGATATATTTATATGCCCCAATGCTGGCATTATGATCAACAACAAACTGAAACATTATCACTTGTATGAATTGATGTATGTAAACATTTTATTACAGAGTTCTTCTGAGTTGAAATGACTTCATGTTTACAAACCTGTCTTGATGGGATACCGGTTTTCCTTCAATAGCATTTAACACACTCGGGATTAACTCTGCTTGTTTGGTTATCTCCATTCGAGGA
Source organism: Pseudomyrmex pallidus (assembly GCA_014825455.1). Taxonomy (NCBI): domain Eukaryota; kingdom Metazoa; phylum Arthropoda; class Insecta; order Hymenoptera; family Formicidae; genus Pseudomyrmex; species Pseudomyrmex pallidus. Next base: position 52,791 of record QVNV01005518.1, on the reverse strand, counting down.
TATCCTAACTTTATATATATTATTGTAAAGTTCTGCAACGTAAGTAACACACACATGTTATAGAACATCCGATGTTGTAGATTACATCAATTGATTACGTATATACATTCATATTGATACAACATACAATCACAAATGAACTAGCAGATGGATCCTGATATTGCAAGAGTAGAGCTTCAACAGGTAGCTGTACTTGAGGTCTACTCTTGATTCTCTTGTTTATATGTACCAACAGTTCCATCACTTTTTTCCTGACACCGTCCTGTCCACTGGACAACTTGAGCAACACAGGAGGTAAAAATTTACATACTGATGCCTGTAATTGCTCATCAGTCTCTGCAGAACCCAAGCGAAGAAACACTCGCTCAAGCAAAACTAAACAGAACACAGAAGAATGTGATTACTCACTCTGTCTCATTTGCATATACTTGTGTAAACTTGCGCAAAATATGTCCACATAGGTGTAAAAGAAATTACAAAATATGCGAATCTGTCACTTTGTTCCCGTGCGTTCTCAAAGTTATCGGACGTAAAAAAACGTTGCGTTGCGGAAAGAAAAAAATTGATATCACATGAACAAAGTGTTAAAAATTAGAAACAACGTTAAATCGGAAATAGACACATCGAGGATATGACAGCCGCGAAGGTGCTTCGAAAACGGTTCGAAGGAAGAAGAGCAGGACGTGACGAAGGAATTTCGGAGAAACAGAATTTGTGAGGATGCTTCGAAAAGGATTGCAATTGAAAAGTTTTTTTCTATCAAGCGGCATGACAATCGACTTTGGCTCTTTATATTCGCAAAGTGCTCTGATGAGAGCGGAATGTGGATTGACTTGTTCGCAATTGCGACAATCGTGACGATGTCGACGAACAGCGCGACGTGTAATTTACAGTTTGTGCGTCGACATTGCCAGAACGTTTCGTCGTAAAATCGACGCAGGTGAATCCTTTTTCACGGAGGTACTTACTCAGCTCGTCCGTAGCCGCTGCCATTTTGAAAAAGTCTAAGAGAAAGCGAAACGTTACTGCCTCCCGAAGTGTGTGTGAGGACAAGAATTATCCGTGAAATAACGCGCAATCAGCAGGCGCCGTGACACGACGAGAGCTCCACGTTGAGAAATCGTCAGGATCCGGGGGACTCGACGCTATGACCGCGTGTCGTCCGTCTTGTTGCAAAATGCGCTACAATATAACGCATCCCTCGACTTGCTACAACTTCAACGTCATTTTACGTGAGGGCGCTAAATTGCGGATCTAACGATTTAGGTTAGAAAAAAAGCTTATGCTTAAATACTATCTGCCAACAAAAACTGACGCGGAATATTGTGTTATTTCGTGTCGTTACTGTCGTTTCCGAGATTTCGCGACAATTTCGCGTCTCGCCCCAAGTCTCGAGTGACGTGGCGACGTACGAACTTGTACCACTGAGAACTTTAAATTTCAGTAAACAAACACGTGTAACAATTAGAACGTTAGAAGAAATATGTGAGATGCGATTGAGATTTTGAGATATATTAGATTAGCGATTTTCTAACGCATATTAAATCTTCGACAATTAGGTTTTTTGTTATTTTTATTGAAATGTTCGTATCATTACGCGCGATAACAATTGCCGAAGAAACTTGCTCTGTGTCGCAATAGGGGACTTATTTAGATCATTAGATCACGAAGGAATAAAAAGAGGGGCAAGGGTGACTTGAAGATAAATTTGAGGTTAGAATTTCCGTCACTGGCTGCGTTCAGCGGACTCGACGGTTCAGACATCGCTTTGCGCTTACTGCTCGACGATTGGTCTAGTCTTTTAAAACTATCACATGATCGCCAATCATCAGGCAACAAGCGTAAAGCGACGTCTCGCTGTTGATTACGAAATGAACGCGACCATTGATTGCAATTGCATCTGAGAGTGCGATAAGCGACCGACAATCACGTGATGATGCGTTTACAAACTTTTATAATTTTAGTAAGTCTAGAAAAATGACTTCTTTGTTAGTCTATGATAATGGACTGCGATTGAGACGTTTCTTGTATATAATCACGGAATTTTTACATAATTCAGTAAATAGCAGTGGAAATATTGATCTCAGTTGGGAAATTATGCAGTTCTAAGCCTGTGTGATTATTCTATGCGCGCACATATGTGAGGTTCTTTTCCAAATATATATATTATATATAAATATAAGATTTCTTTTTGTTTCGTATGTTAGTAGTAGAAAGGTGTTTTAAAATTTCCCGCCAAAATGGATCTTTGCCTAGTTGTTTTTTAAACTTTTCACTGGCATTTTTGTATATATAATTTTGATGTAACATAAACAGAAACAAGAAACATTTCTGATAGCACAGAGAGATCAAATTCTGATCAATTATTTGTAAGCGAGAAAACTTTTCTCTCGCATGTTTATTTGTTACATTGAATTTTTGTGCAAATTTCAAATAATACGCGATAACCGAATCTTATCTCGACCAATGAACGAAATGAAATTTTGTAGTACAAAATCCTCCGGTTTGCCGCCTCATCTGGCCCCAGCCATGCTTGTTGTTTGTTGACCTTCAGCCCTGTCTTTAATCAGATAGAGGTCAACTTGTTCTTCGTATTTAAAAGCGTTCTTTCGCGTGCAAACTCCCACTGCACGCGTGTTATACGACCGTTTCATGTTCCATCGTCGACATTGATAGGTGAGGAATTTGTATAAGTACAACAACTTCGACAAATAGATGTTGATTTTTGCCGCATGTATTTATTAACAGTAGGATTGTACGTACAATCGTGACAAGTTCGCATGACGTCTTGTATTTATACTTGCAAAGTGATTCTCTTAATGTATATGGATACGTGGATTGAAATGTAAACTATTTGTTACTTAACTCTGCTATTGTGCTTGTGCGTGATTAATAATATTGTTTAATTTATGATTTTTATATGTATAATTGTCACATTTTTTATATATATGTATATTAGAGACAAAAATGTACATATGTTACCTAATTTATGTATCTACTAACTATAAGAAACATATGTATATATGTGCATATATGTGTAAAATCAAAATATATCAATAAAGATGATATATTTTTAATTCATAACTACTAATTTTATATATGTATCAGTAAAAAACTATACATATATATCAGTATTCAAATTATTTACAGATAATTTATAAGATATGTATAAGATTGCTAATATTTATTTCTTTAAACAAAATGGTGAACATGTGAATATTGTATTCTATAAAATATAATTTTTACAAGATAGTAATATTTAAAGAACTTATATTTTTTACCTTTATTTGTATACGTGTAACATTAAAAATATTTTATAGAAATAAATATATAAAATATATGTATTTATTAACATTTATGTATAATTCTAAGTTTTTATATTATAGTACATACATATCCTCTCATATATATATTATAGTACATATGTCTTCTGTTATAGGTAAAACAAGCACAAAGGATTTTGTTTAATACAGTAAGATTATGGACAAAAGTGCAGTGATATATCATTTTTTAAATTAAATTTTGTGTTTATCTCAGAAATGTTCAACTAACTACAAATAAATTTATTCTCTCTTCATTTTGATAATGGAGATAAAAGAAAAAGATCATCTATCCAATTTGAAAAGATTGGTATTAAAGATTTGTAGATATCTCCTGCAGATTATTCGTAGATGGACCTGTTTTGGAGTAACTCTTGTAAGTTCTAGCAGATACATATATATATATACACACATAATATGTAAAATTATGAAATCTGTATTCTTAGATAAGAGAGGTTTTAGTTTAGCATATTTATTTTGTGGTAAAAGAGATTTGTCTGTATTTGTGTAACGAGACTTATTAGAAGTAGCAGGAGCAAGTCTTATGGTAGGAAGCAGTTGTCACATTAGTATGGTATTGTAATTCCAGTAAGTAAAAGTAAGAATAGCTGCACAGCTTTTATGTGTGCTCACTTAGCAGAACATTGTAATGCAATATTATGCACGCTTGCTAACTGCTTTATGCCAATAACTTATATTAAGGCTTATATTCTGCTCCTCAAGTACACATTCAGTTTCTACGTTTGAGAGATGTAAGTATTGTCTTTCTTCAGAGGAAAGAAAAACAATGGTCTATTTTTGATTATTTCTATTTTCAAACATTTAGTACATTTTATTTTGTTTATTGTGTTATACAGATTTCTATAGTTAAGTATATAATTTTATAGATGAAAATATATTTATAAATACTTACATTATATATTTTTAAACAAAGTGTTATTAATTCTCAAAAAACCTGTGTTGTTTCTAATTTTTTGTTTACATGCACACATATATGTATATTGAACAGAATATAAAAAATATTGTAATAAATTCTATAATTAAATAATATTTTTCAGCGGAATTAAAATGCAAAATTTTTTCTACTACATTTTTAAGAAAAATCTTTTTATGATTTTTCAGACGGAAAGTGAAGAAATGCAACAACACGTTTCCAACAAAACAACCTATGAGCAAATAAGAGTCCTAACTGTAAACAATGGCGAGCATCTAGATGGAATATTATACAGATTAAAGAAAGGTGTGTTTAAAGAGATTTTATTAATTTTGTTTTTATTTTTATACAACTTCATACTTTTCAAACTAAGTTTTCTTTATTACATGCTTTTGTTTTGAGTAATTGTGCACTTTTCTTACAGGATGGACAGTAGAATTCAGACTCGGAGCTTCTCTTCTTGGAAGAACACTTAATGTTTTTATAAATCATCCATTATCAGATGATAAACAATTCGAAAGGCATACCTACTATCAATTGCAATGGATCGATGAGTCAGCGAGTATTCGTTTCAGTTTGGCTGGCTCCTTCCATTATTATGTCACTGATCAGTAAGTATTTGATACTTTAAATCGAGAACATATACATGTGTTGTTTAGATTTTATTTCTCAAAAAAAAAAAAAATACTTCCCTTACGATTTTTTTTGCAGAATTCAGAGAGATGCAAATCCCATTGCGTCCGGATACTTGCTAGTAGATCCCGAGTTGAAAGTAGGCGAACACGGGGAGAATCTGCCTTTGGATTGTGTTCAGATTCAAACGGTTTTGGCAAAATGTCTCGGACCTTTTTCCACCTGGGAAAAAAAGTTACTGGTAACACGAAATTCTGGATACAACGCAATTCATTTTACACCAATACAGGTAAGTACACAGTAGAACAATTAGTTTTTAATATACATAATGCTTTTTTACTAAAATATATAAATTCATATCGTAGGAATTAGGATATTCTAAATCGTCGTATAGTTTGAAGAATCAGATGATACTCAATCCTACTTTTAACGATAATAACGAGGCCATTTCTTATGAAGACGTCAAGCAGTTTGTAAATAAAATACGAACCGAATGGAAGGTAAACAGATGCAACGTTTATCGAACTTGGAAATAATAAAGCACATTTTTATTTTAGCGCATTCAACATCTTTTAATTATCTTGTAAATTATTTTTTTTTTTTCACAGATGCTAAGCATATGTGATATCGTTCTGAATCATACGGCAAATGAAAGTCCTTTTCTGATTTCTCATCCGGAATGCACATACAATTGCGTCAACAGCCCTCACTTATGTCCGGCATATATTTTGGATGCGGCATTATTTGAATTAACAGTAGAAGTTGCAGCCGGTGAATGGGAATTCAAAGGTATTCCCACCGTAGTTGAGACGGAAGATCATCTAAATGTAAGCTACAAATTGATTTTATTTTATATTAAAAATATCTTACGTACGTATTATATAAAATTCGTTTTCTATCCTTCTTGGCTTAGTCGATTCGTCATGCTCTTCATACGCATTTCTTGCCGCTCGTGAAGATACACGAGTTGTACACCGTCGACGTCAACGAAATCATAGCGGAATTTTTGAATTTGGCCCGCAACGAAATGCCCCAGAACGTGAACAACGCAATAACTGAAGAGATTTCGGTGATTCAAGATCCCCACTTCCGTAGACTCAAGTCAACCATAGATATCCAACTCGCCTTGAAAAAATATAACTCGTACAGGTGAATAATTACATAGGGAAGAGTAAGAAGTGTGATTAAATATATTTCTGTCCAGATACTTATGGGTATTTTTCTCACAGAGCTGATTGTTTCGATGAGGAGACTCGTTTGAAACGATGTGCGGAGGATTTGAAGAAAAAATTGCACGAGCTCAATGAAGTTATTAAGAACGACATACAAAACCACTTAAACGCTGCAGTTGAAAACACTATTGCTGGCATAAGATATTTTAGAGTGCAACCCGATGGTCCGAGACTCGAGGAAATCAGCGAAAAAAATCCTCTTGTTCCTAGGTATATAAATTTAACGTGTTTATTCAAGTGTTACAGCATCTTGATAAAAGTATCTTCTGACAATATGTTTACATTATGTAGATACTTCACCGATTACGGAGCGCCCAGATCTCTGGAAGAAAGAGAAGCCATAATGTATTCGGATAAAGGGTGTTATCTCATGGCTCACAACGGTTGGGTCATGAACGGCGATCCTTTGAAGAATTTTGCGGAGCCTGACTCTAATGTCTACATACGTAGAGAGCTTATCGCCTGGGGAGATAGTGTAAAACTTCGGTAAAAGCAGTTGTTAAATATCACTCTAACTTTTGGTGAATTTATTGGTAAAAGAGATGTGGTATATAATTTTTTATAGATATGGGAAAAAACCAGAAGATTGTCCCTTCTTATGGCAGCACATGGTAGCTTACGTAGAGCAAACCGCGCAGATATTTGATGGTGTTCGATTAGACAATTGCCACTCCACACCGATTCCCGTTGCTGAAGTACTTATTACGATTTTAAGCTATATCTCAATATTAAACTGTGCGTTTGTTAAATAATTGTGATTCTCCTACAGTACATGCTTGATGCTGCGCGAAGAATCCGTCCAGATCTTTTCGTCGTTGCAGAATTGTTCACCAACTCCGATCAAAAGGACAATATTTTTGTAAATCGTCTCGGCATTACTTCTTTAATTAGAGGTTCTCATTTTTTTTCATTTACGGAAATATTATATTTCTTATAATACATGTAATTTTTATCTTTAGTATACAAATATACAAAACAAGTGATAGTATGAACATAAACTTAGTACTATCAGTTAAACATTTTTTTTCTGTTTTTGTTCAACAATATTTTGTAACGTAGTTTTATCAAATACGTCATTAAATGAAAAAGCAATACCCGCGAAATAAATGTTCTTATTGCAGAAGCTATGTCTGCTTGGGACAGTCACGAAGAAGGTCGATTGGTGTATCGTTACGGAGGAGAGCCAGTCGGAGCATTCCTGCAACCGCGAAAACGGCCGTTACTACCGAGCATAGCCCACGCTCTGTTTCTGGATGTGACTCACGATAATCCTAGTCCGGTAGAAAAACGGAGCGTGTTTGATTTACTTCCAAGCGCCGCACTTGTGTCGATGGCGTGCTGCGCCAGCGGCAGTAATCGCGGTTACGATGAATTAGTGTCTCATCACGTAAGCAGATGCGAATCTGTAAAATTTTTGGCACAAAATTTTATAAGAGACATTTCATTAATTTTTATAAGATGTGTGTGAAAAATTTGTAGTATCATTCGTATAAAATTTTATGAAATCTTATGTTCTTCAGATACACGTGGTAGATGAGAAAAGACAGTACACTTCGTGGACAGATGATGAAAGTGTTGCGGATGACGTTAAATTTGTTAGCTCAAAAACTGGTATAATCATGGCTAAAAAGGAATTAAACGATTTGCATTACATGCTCGGTCAACTAGGATTTTCACAAGTATGTATTTTAACGATAAATAAATCTGTGTAGACCACAAGTAATCAATTTGCACAACGACTGTTGACAAAAATTGATTTTTCTTCTAGGTATTTGTTGATCAAATGGATAGCGATATAGTGGCTGTGACGAGACACTCGCCAACTACTCACGAGAGCGTAGTTTTGGTTGCGTTCACTGCATTTCAACATCCGGACTGCAACGCCAGTGACTTGAGAAGACACATCAGACCATTGAGAGTGGAGGGTATAGTGGAGGAAATTATCTTGGAAGCATCGCTTGTGCACGTTGATGCTAAGTAAGCAATTTATATTTTTCTCCCGTTAAATAAAGAATAAAATTAAACGTGTATTTATTTTGATGTATTAATCTTTCTTGGTAATCGAAATCGTTTTGACACAGAAACGGCAAACCTTTCCTCTTTGCCACGAGATATACAAAAGACGAAAACTATATAAACGGATTGTCCGAATATACGTTGAACCTTAAGCAGCACATACAGTGCTGCGACTCAACCATAATCGAGAAGGTCGATTCTGGCGATCCCAAGATTACGCAGCTTAATTTCGTGAACTTCCAACCCGGTTCTGTTATAGCTATACGGTATAAATTTAAAAAATCATTTATCTCTAAAACATCAATTTCACATCGATCCGAATTCTAATCTGAACTTTCTGTGTTTTAGAGTGGCTCTTCACGCTAATATAAAACCTGCTTTAACAAAGCTCCAAGATACTATCTCTCGAATTACTTCGAACGAAAAGTCGGACTTGCACGATGTGATCTCCCGCTTGGATTTGGCGGACTTGAACAAAGTCTTGTACAGATGCGATCAAGAAGAAAGAGATGAAACGTGTAACAAATTTGGAGTGTACAATGTGCCGGGATACGGGCCTTTAGTGTATGCCGGACTGCAAGGTAATGCAACGTTTTAACTCTTTACACGACGTTACATTTCTTATATAGATTCTATATATTTAATATAATTTGAACAATTGAAATGTTTTATTTATAGGTGTCATATCCATCTTGGCTGATATTCGTTCCAATAACGATTTAGGACATCCCTTATGTTCTAATCTCAGACAGGGCAACTGGCTGATAGGTAATACATTTTATTTACAACGTTATCACTGGAAATAAAACATTTTAGCTAGCGATATAACGGCAGTGATCAAACCGGTTTGTAACTTCGCAGATTATACATGGCAACGTTTGAAAGAGGATGATGGTACTGAACCGCTTGGAAGATGGCTCGAGCAAGCTGTGGAACCATTCCATTTAATTCCGAGATACTTAGTGCCGAGTTATTTTGATGTCATAGTCGTGAACGTTTACATGCATCTCCTGGAACATTGCTATAATTTGATGTCAGAGTGAGTGTGGGGTTAAAACAGAGTGAAACGATTTATTTTTATCAGTAATGTAAATTTTATTTCTTTTTAAAAATTATTATCGTAATAACATACTTTTCAGCTTTGTGAAAAACGGGACTACGTTTGTTAAATTGCTGAGCTTGATCTCGGTGCAAATGAACGGTGTGGTAAGATCGTCGCAACTGCCGGATTTGTCGCCGAATCTCAATCCGCCAAAACCGAAAACCAAAGTATACAATGGAGAAACCAAACAGACATGTTTAACGTTATCCGCAGGATTGCCGCACTTTGCGACAGGTTACACGAGAAATTGGGGCAGAGATACGTTTATCGCTCTGAGAGGGTTGTTGCTTCTTACGGGAAGATATACCGAAGCTAGATTTATCATTCTCGGTTTCGCTGGAACTCTGCGACACGGTCTGATACCCAATCTACTCGACAAGGGCAGCAATGCGAGGTATTTAAAGAAAGTTTTAATCTCTAGCGTTTGTGCATATGTTATATGGTAATTTTATGTGTTCGATTTTTGTTTTCAATATAATAGATTCAATTGTCGCGACGCCGTATGGTGGTGGCTTTACACCATAAAATGTTACACCGAGGAAGTGCCAGATGGCTTGAATATTTTATCTGATAAAGTTTCGCGTCTATTTCCAACCGACGATTCACCGGCTTTACCCGCGGGACAACTAGTACGTAACGAAAAATTAATTATTTCACAACTCTGATGATAATTTATATATTATGTGAATGTCCACATTTGTGTGTATTTTTTTTTTAGGATCAACCGTTGTACGAAGTAATCCAGGAAGCACTCACGGTGCACTTTCAAGGTCTTTGCTTCAGAGAGAGGAACGCCGGGAAACAAATTGACGAGCACATGACCGATCGCGGATTCAACAATCAAATTGGCGTTCATCCCGAGACTGGCTTCGTGTTCGGCGGCAACGACGCGAATTGCGGCACCTGGATGGACAAGATGGGATCTTCGGAGAAAGCCGGCAACAAGGGGAAACCAGCCACCCCGCGAGACGGTTCCGCTGTGGAGATAGTCGGACTGAGCAAGAGCGTTCTTAGTTTTCTGGCCGAACTGTACAAGCAGAATCTATTCCCGTACGGTAGCGTTCAGCGTAAGAGCCGCGACGGTCAAACGATAACTTGGAGTTACAAGCAGTGGGCCGATAAAATTCAGGCAAACTTCGAGAAATACTTCTACGTGAATGAGGTTCCGACGGAGGGCGAGTTGAAACCCAATTTGATTCATCGGCGAGGCATAGTCAAGGATAGTCACGGAGCTACGCAAGAGTGGGCTGATTATCAGTTGCGGCCTAACTTCCCTATTACCATGGTTGTTGTGAGTATCGCGAAGTATCGTGAACTATTCTGGTATTTTACAACAACAAAATATAACAATACTATGATTGTTTTTAAAACAGGCTCCGGAATTGTTCAATCCTGATCACGCGTGGACGGCACTGAAGAAAGCGGAAGAAATACTATTAGGTCCACTGGGAATGAAGACATTGGATCCGGCAGATTGGGCCTACAACGGTTATTATGACAATTCCAACGACAGTACCGATACTAAAGTAGCACACGGTTGGAATTATCATCAAGGACCGGTACGCACGCTTTATCGCTATTAATTAGATTTAATCGCGCCTTGTAATGTGACATATATATTAAAAAAAAATATCCGCTTTAATATAATTTTCCAGGAGTGGGTCTGGCCGATAGGATATTTCTTGCGAGCACGTTTACACTTCGCATCATTGGTCGGCGGTAATGATGAATTACGTCACGCGGTTGAATCGACCGAAGCTATTATTTCAAAGCACTTCATTGAGACGTCCACCAATCATTGGAGAGGACTGCCCGAGCTCACCAACAAAAACGGATCTTATTGTAACGATAGCTGCCGCACTCAGGCATGGAGCGCTTCGTCCATACTAGAGGTTTGTGTTTGAAATAAAGTAAGTACTTTATGTAAAAGCGCCGTATATATGTTTGTTTTTTTTTCTCAGGTACTCCACGACCTGCAGAAAATCAAACAGGAATTACGATCGGAAGACGTAAAATCCGCGAATTGATATCACTTTGCGTGTGTTCACCACCGCCAGTTACACTTAGAACAGTTAAAATTAGAAACAGAACGTAGTGACTCTAGGAGCAAAGCGAATGACACGAATCTACGCCTTCCCTCCTCCGTCGAAGCAGTAGCGACACAACGCACACCGGAAACACACGCATACCATAATCTGCACGTAGACGTAACGAATAGACAAACTCACGGGTCTTCCACAGTCGCCGCTATAAGCACGTCTGTAAAGAAGAGCGATATTCCGATTGCCGCCGCTGAGAAGAAATCAGTTTCTGCAATTGATAGCGAACAGGATGATGCAAATTTCGGCAACCTGTATAATTTGTTTCATTATACTGACAATTTGACGGATGAGATTTTATCAGATATGAAAGATAATACGTGTTGCGAGGATCAATGGGACATTGAGAATTGCAATGGGCAACGCGTGTCAGTGAGACACGATGACAGAAGAAACGAAGCTCCGACTGTTTTGCCAAACACGCATCATCTTTACGAGGAAGTAGAATCGTCCAAGAAGCCGCACGACACTCGGGATCGCGACGAAGAGTATAACTCCGTCGCGACAGACACGCTTTTTCTTTCGCAGTGCGAAATATGCGAGGAATGCATGAGGACGAAGCGCAGTCCGGTGTATACCGATCGTTTGATTTACGCGAAGGAGTCATTGTTCGCCATAGAAGTAGTTCTGTGTCAACGCGATGACGCTTTGTGCTTTAAATACCTGCAAGATAGATCAGATGATGCTTTTTGCTCTCAGTACGATCGCGATCGGGACTACATGCTTGTCTACAGTTACGTGAAGACCAACAGCGCGAGTATATTCTACTCTCGCTCCTGGCCCCAAGACGTTTTTGATCTTAAACCGTTACTGAAGCCGAGTATTCATGTTATTAGTCGAGCTTGCCGTAGCAATGTAACAGCGAATACGCAAGTATATCATCGCTATGCGAACAATTATCACGTAAGAATATCGAGAGCCGGTTGCGCACCCACGGTATTCTGTCATCACGGCCACGGCACCGTTGTGAACCGCACGAAACGCATTAGCTGGTACAACGATTCGCAGGATTCGCTGTTCTATCAAATGCAGCAACTAAGAGATCGTCCGGACGAACATCGGGGACACAGGCCGAGCCTGTTGCTGCTAGAGCCGTTACTGCTGATGCCGGAAATGGCAAGGTCCGGGCGCGAAAAAACTATCAAGAATCACGCTTTGCGATCGGAACGCGCAAAAATTATCAAAATATTAATAGCTTACGTAATATCGTTTTTTATTCTTGCGAGCATTACAGTTTACATTGTTTATTTCACTTAGTCGTCGTACAAGCTGGTTGGTTTGTTTCTCGAAAATTGCGAGATGTCTTTTGGAAATACAATATTTATATCGCACTGCATTAGATTAGAGAGAGGCTACGTATAAATATAATACATTTTATCGTTATTAATTTTATATTGTTTCAAAGTATATATATATATGTATTGTGTGTTCAGATTTATTTATGGAATTTCATTATTTTACAATAATCGCCGGCATGTTACAAATTTCTGCAATCAAAGAGATTGAACTGTCCATTTTGTGAACGAATTTCTTCTTACATCTATTGAGGTCGCAACGTGATATAAAGATGTACTTTATATAAATTTTAACAAACTTGTGTAATTCATACGTTGTTTATAATTATTACATTATCGTTAAATTATGTTTCGTGTACGCTTTGTTGTAATCTAGAGAAATAATGTGGTTGAGTTTGAAATAATTTTTATGGAGATTGCAAAAGTGAAATGAATATTAATTTATAACGTGTTTTCGAAGCATTAAAAAGTCGAAAATTAATCTGTTGTCTGTTAGAAAGTCAAATGTTTAAAATAGTTCCTATTGTTAACCGATGTGCAATAAATTTATACGATATTTTTGGGGGAATTTTCAAATAACAATAAACTTTTATATATGAATTAAAAAAAAAATGTCTGACTATATTTAGATGTATGTTATGTATACGGGAAAGATACAATAAACAAATAATCTACAATAAAGCAGATGACAAAACTTCTAGACATTAAGAGAGTCTTACTATTATATATTTATACCTAAACGACTTGATAAATGCCAAAAATTGAGCCTTTAATTTGTACATATATTTACAATTCGATCGGTATCACGCGCGATTATGTTTTTTATCATTATACTGTAACTTGCTCTTCTTAAGTTCTCTCCTTGATATTTCTTCCGAGTTCAGTTAATAATTTTGTCACCACACAATATTGTTAATTAATTTTCCGTTTCAAACATGGGTTAACATCTCATGGCCATTGTTCGTAATAATTAGAAATTGCAAAACGCGCGAACAGGAAAATTTGTATAAGTTCAAATAAGATTTTGTCTAAATTAACGTATTATTTTCAACAATATCATATACGTACAACAGTATTAGTTAAATTAGAGATGTAAAATCGGATTGTTACAAAAGATTGACAAATGTACACACATAGATGGGAAATAAAAAAAAACCTATCTCTATACAATTTACATTATTTACAAAAAAAGTATCAATAAATAACAGTTTTTGGACGTATGATTCAATAGACTCCTATATAAATTATTTATTAGCTTCACCGTAAACTTAATTTATATACAACTAAAGAAAGAGTAATCGAGACATACGCTACATCTGCAGTTTACCGATTCTTATAAAACAAATTTGATAAATATTTTATTTTTACACTGCCGAGCCCAGCGGCGGATCTGTAATTTCTAACGCATTCGCGCATTATTTCTGTAACTTGTACGTTACGAATTCTTGCGTAAACGAAATGTATCACAAAGTAGTTGCGCAACGATATACGACAACGAGTTTATTGTTATAAGTTACAAAAAGTAACGGGACATTTGAACCGAATTTTCTTTCGTCTCGATTTCACACAATTTTTCTTCTCTTTGTCTCGTTTTCGTATAGAAGAAGCGAATGGTTTTATATTTCACGATAGTATAATTTTTACTTGTGACGTTTGAATATTTGATTTGAATAAGATACTAGAGGCGTGTAAAATTTCAATGTATGTTTACGATTGATATAAAATGTTATTGCACTAAGTTTTTAAGTCACAATTTATCCAATGTGCCCGACAGACTGCGTACGTGTCGCTCGATATAAACATGTGTAAATTCTATAAACCCCCAGTTTATAGTTTTTCACTCGCACCAGTCGCGGAGATAAATGTCACTTTTTAAATGTCGTCGAATAATCCTCTGGGCGGAGGACCCACGCGACTCGTATTCGTGGAGTACGCCCTCGTGTTCACGCTCGGATCGTACGAATCGTCATCACCTTGGTTGTCCTCGTCGTAGCGATTGTTCGCGCCGTAACCCTCGCCCCCGAATGTCATGCCGATGTAATACTCGGCAGGATCAGAATCGTGCAGCAGGCCCGCCCTCGCCGATTCGACCGATTCGTCTCGTTTCAGCGGTCGTACTGTGGAATAATAACGTAAAGTTTAGGGGTAACATATATAGTTATATATTTTTTACATGTAAATACATATATACCGGTGTCTGTGCTTTGTCGAGACGTTCTGTAACGCGAGCCTGTTGTGCCCACGGAAATATTGAATCTCTCTTGCAATTCGCGTCGCCTGTACATAGAATCTTCCGCTCTTTGCCGTTTGCGTCTCTCTGGTATATCAAAAATAAATGCGCTTATTATCCAATCATGAAATGTGCTTACTTTCAATATACTAATTATAAATATCTCGAGCTATAATATACTTTCTATATTCTGTAATAATGAATGTAAACTAACAAAATAATGTTTCACGTTAAAAGCGTCACCTCTCTTTATCAATTCTCTTCCTTCGTCCACAAGATCTGTCGTAAACTCGTCGTCTTCGAGAAACTGTTGAAAGCCTAGCATAGAGAGCAATCTGCTGCCTATCTTGAAATACGTCGCCAGACAAAACGCCAGAATCGCCATAGGAAAATACACATTGAATCCGTCGGATATTATCGAAATAACATCCATATGACCCATCACCTGAATAACAAGATATGTATAATAAAGAAATTACGTCCTTCCGGGAAGTTCGCAGATCATTTGAACAATTATTACCTGAGTATAATGCGTTTCCAGAATATGCGTTTTGATGACGTGAGAATCCATCTGGATGAGTCCCAGGAAGTTGAGACATATAGGTGGCGTCAGGCGACAGAACATCATCCCGCTGAATATCAGACTGTACTCATTTGTTTGATGATTCGGCGCCAAGTAATAAAGATTCAACACGCGAATTCTCAAAATGGTCGAATAGGCGCAGTAACAAACATACGAGATGATGTAAGCAGACAACAGCTGAAAATCAAACACATATACGCACGATGATTAATCAACATTTGTGATATTGAGACAAATAAGTATAAAATACAAATCGTGTATAATCACACCTCGATCAAGAGGTAATCATAGTCTCTCTTTGCTAGATTGATAATCTGAGCAAATATCGATAACACAGGAGACTTGTTGAAGAATGTCACTTCCGACCATACCACAGCCAGCGACAAGCAGCCGGCGCAAATAGCAGTAATCTTAAAAATGTATATGTTCACAACACACTTCCAATACCATTCTGAAATCATACGAATCATACGTGTATGTACGCACACGAGCATTTTAAACAATATAAATATAAAACAAAATGTCACATACCGATAACAGGATTGAAGATGATGCGAAATGGCAGCGCGCGGTGTGTGGGAAAAGACGCTTTGAATCTTCTATCTTGACTCACTTGATTCTTTATTATATCTTCTAAATTGAAGATCTTACTTACTAAAATGCCCCATTGAGTTTCTATACGTTGCAAAGTTTGCAATGCTTTTATGGTCTAAAAACAAAAATAATATTAACGCTTAGAAAAAGTTCAGTACGAAAGATACATCATAGTGTTGTGTCTTCTGATTAACAAACCTGTCTGTGTAAACGAATCAAAGACTTTTCGGTAGGTGTGTCTGCTGGAGTATCATCGGGCAATTGTCTTCTGTTCATTCTGTCTTTTAATTCCGTGGGTATCTTTTGTAAAATTGTTTCCAAGTTGCAATGCAATGGGTGACCAATCCCGATAGATATTGATGCAATTTGTAAGGACTAAGTAAAAACATTTTATTTTTGTCATGTAGAACATTCACGTATTGCAAACATATATCGCACACAGAAAAGCGTTATACCTCGAGTATATCATCTACCGCTTCTTCCGCCTCGCATTTTTCCAAGCTCAACTTTGCCACCCTGAAGTATTTGTAATTTAACGTATAGCCCAGTTTACTTTTATTCCATATTCTTCTAGGAACAGCTACGAGTGCGTATCCGAGTAGTAAAACTAATAAAAATAAGCCCCACGTGTTGGATGCAGATGACGCTATAGCTTTCAATTTTTGCCTGCAAGATAGTAAATACAGCATATACTTAGCATAAATATTTATCGGAGAAATATATCTCCTTATTTTTTAATATAATAATGACTAGAGTGCTTTAATATATTTGCATACAATTGAAGAAAACTCACCCATCGAGATCCAATCCGGGTTTTAGAGCAATATATATCAAAAGTATACCACATATGAACAAGTAACTGCCGTAATAAATAGCATTGTCTATCAAAGCAGACTTCAATTTTCCACGTACAGTGAAATCTCCTGCATTTATGTAAGACTGCATCAATGGAAGTATCAACCATGTCAGACACTGGGATGTCCAGTAAACTACTCTCCACAAATTTGAAAACGCACTTTCCGGCATACTCGGCCAAGGTTCTCTACAAGTGACAAGTGGCGTAGAGGTAGTGTTATCGGAATTCTTGGTGTTGTTGTGTATATTCTGTTCCACGCACTGTCTGAATACAGTCTGCAAGAACATATGAAGTTTTTATCTATGTTTCGTAGAATTAGTCAAATATGTTAAAAGTATTAATTAAAGTGCAATTACCGAGGCGACATCCAGAGGTAATATAAATATTATCAGTAAAGAAAAGTACCAAGCTATCAATACGGAGAAGGTAACTATTACATGTTGCCGAAACATGTTTCCATATTGGAAGAGCAACGTGCCGGCGAGCACGAACGCGAATACAATCTCAACCAGAAACGTGTCCAAAACCATTTTGTATTGTTTTGTTTGTGCGACAGGTGATATCTTTATGTGATAATAAATCACACGAGTTTCTGTCAACTCGTCACTGGATGTTCTGTATTTATTTTACGCGACTACTTCCTGCACCTGAGGTTCATGTGAATTTCCATCTTACTGCAAATCGTTTCAATTTCACGTACGAGCTTACTGAATTCAGGCAAAATCATTTCATCACTGCCCTGAGACATTTAAGACTTCTTTCTGTGATGAGGCAAGACTTCTCGAAATGCCTTTGTTTACATTATCCGCTCTGATCGTCCGCAGACCGACATCCTTGATCAATCTGTGATGTTCCAATAAATCAATGACTCTCTTATATTGTGACATCTGGTAGAAGAGAGACACGTCATTATAAAATCAATTACAATTTTCTCAGAGAAATAATTGCGATGGGACTTTGAGACATTAAAATCTTTGGTGTGAATAAATGTGTGTACCACCAGTTATAAATACCAAATAAATTTAACACTAAATATAAATGTTAAATAAAAACTAAAAGATAACAATAAAAAAATTCACACATTTCAGTCGAGAAAACACCGAGCTGTATTTAATTTCGACCGCGACAAACGTCAAAGAACAATCATATGGGCCGTCATCAGCTAAGAAATCAGCATCCTCGTGTATTTTAATGCGAGATGCAGTTGATTGATAAAATACCGCAATTGTCGCTCATTGAAGCGGATTATTCGCGTCCTTATTACCGAGCAATTCGAGGAAATCTGCCGTTACGTTGTCTCATCGCAGCGAAACGAGACACACATGTCACAAGAACCGCAGTCACTAATCAGTGCTAATCATTGTGCCATCCGATCCAGGTGTCATCTCAGCAGTGTCAGTGTTTCTAGCAGAAACTCTTCCCTGTGTGTGGTGATGCAGGGTATCAGAGTGCACATGCGCGTTGAAACTTCGAAGTGCTGAGAATTCGGGAGAAAATAAAGGTGTCGTCTTTTTCGACGTTGTGGACGACGCGGCGTGACCGACATCCGCAACTGGACATTGGCGACATCGACTGCGAGTAAGTTAGCTGTCGCGACGACTTTATCATTTCTGAATTTTGCGACGATTTCGCACAATCTTGTATATATTTATTATTTGTTCGCTTGTCAAACAACAGTACGAGCATGAAAAAACGAAGGATTTGAAGCCACTTTAGTGAGTGAAAATTCAATTTGTTTCTTCGTAATTCGAATTTGCGTGGTAATGCGCGTGCGTGTTAGATCACGTGACGACAGGCGCGCCAACTCTGCGTTCCGAAGTGGCGTCCGTTCAAACTCACTACACTTTCTCTCATTCTCTTCTTTTCTCCAACGTTCTCGTCTATAAACGTGTCTCATTTTCAGGGCGACAAGAGATGCGGGAAGCCAATACACTGCGGAAGGAAGAAAATGTCGACGAAACCAGGCGCGCAACTTGTTGCAACCACACACAGTACCCTCACATCTCATCCCACGATCCCACCACAACCGCGCAGTGGCTATCGTCACAGCATCCCTCCGCCGCCGACTCGCTGCGCCGCCGCTGCGTCGCGCACGGTCCGGTCGCGGTTCAAAACCAGTCGGTCTGCATTCCAGTGTCGCCGTCAGCGAACGTCAAGGAAGCTACGCGGAGCTAAGCGGTGAGCGGTATCGTCGTCAGGTATATTCCGTCCCCGGCGCGTCCCCGGTGCACGCGAAACACCGTTGCACGGAATCTCGCGGTTAATATCGTGTGAATTCTGTCGCGTTTAGAGACCGCAAGAGCGTGAACATGAAGTAAGAGAGCGAGAAGCGAGAGAAGGTGAGACGCGCGAGAGAAGAAGACGCGGGATATAAGTGAGAAGACGCCGGAACTGCACGCTGGAACCCGCGTCGTGACACAAACGACACAAAGGAGCGGCCGGGCCCCGTAGGGCTTCAGGACTTTTTACACCTGCTGCGAGACAGACACGAGGGAGACAACGCGTGCTCTGCTCCGTCCCCCTTCCGAATTACTATATTGCATATCGCGGAGGAATAACGCGCTGTGGTGGATCTTACGGCGTCGGCTTTGGTCGCGCGGCCGGGACCTAAAAAAAGGGTAAGCGTGCGAGCCTACCTGGCGAAGTGATCTCGACTCGGTCGGATCGATTTGCTCTGATCGCCGATGCATTTTTCTCCGCTTTTTAAGTACATTGCTTTCCGTTGTTCAAAATCTTGTTTCCGAGAGTTAGGTATAAGTAGAATTTTTAAATCTCGTCGAATTTTGCTTGTCAAAAAGTAACTCGATTAAGCAATGCGATTTCGATAAAAGATCGTCTCCTGTTTTTTTTATGCTTGTTTGCGTGAAAATTAGATTCGATTGAATCTTGACAAGTGGATGTTAGAGTCCGGGCTCTTCTCGTTCGCGTCGCACTGAGATCTCGTTATCTTAAGTTTTTTTTTAATAAACATGTTTTCCCGCGAGTTCTATATTTATTTGCCGTTTTCAAAATATGTATAAATAAAACATAAATGCTCACATTCAAGTTCGCAGAGATAAACGAGTTGACTCGCAATTTGCATTAATGCATATGTATGTGCGAGACAAATTTTTATAATTCTTTGTTTTGCAGTTTTTTTCGAAGTTTTAATTGAAAGAGCGGGGAAGAAAGAATATGTGGAGAGAAAAAAAAATAGGATAAGAGGCACGGAGAAAGAGAGAGAAGGCATAGAAGTAAGAAAAAAAAAGAAGAAGAGAGGTGAAACCAGAGTATTCGGGTGCTGGGGCACGAAAGATAAAATCTATAATGCGCAGAAAAACTAAATGGAAGTGACTTTTTGTTCGTTATTTTCGTGTCTTACCTGCGTTCGCATGAAACTTTGTTCTCGGTTGGTTTTTTTTTTCCTTCAATCTGTTCTACATGGCATTTACGATCCGAATGTCGATCCGTTTCTCGACTCTATACTGTTGCGCAAAATCGATTTCTTACGATCGCCATTAAATGCACCGTAAAACAATCAGAGATCACGATTGAAAAAAAAAAAACATAAATATTTATTTATTTATTGAAACACACATTATATGAATAGGTATTTATTTAAGTAACAAGTTAGTATGCAAAACGACACACGTAAGGTGTTTTTTATGTTATCACTTGGGAAGATGCAGAATTGCCTCTTTACGTTCTTTAAATAGCAGATGTAATCTCGAGCGCGCGCGCGTTTCCTCACTTGCTCCGAAATTCCTCTCCTTGTTCAAACAGTTCCTCACCTGCTAACGAGGTGAACAGCTCGATATCTTACCGTCGCTCGTGCGTCGTGTGATCGCGATTCTCGATCCCATATAAACGCACTGCGAAGAGAATGAGAAAGAGAAAGAAAGAAACAAAGTCTTGCACAGGAATACTAATGACATCAATGGTCATTTATGGCACGGGCGCGCATTTCGCATAGAGCAAAAAAACAAAACAAAAAGTAGTATATTCGACGGATGTGTATTGTATTTCGGTTAGAAAAAAATCTTTCGGTAAAAAGATCTTTTCTCAAGTTCGAGATCTTTTTTTTTTTTTATAGATACGAGGGTAAGATAAGATGTAACTTGATTCTTTCTCTTTGCACTCTTGTAGGTTGCGTTCCGATTCCCCACCCGAGTGCATCTTTGTTTCATATCTAGTGAGTGATAAAGTATATCCGGGTGAGGAATCGGAAAATCTCTCGGAACATATAGCCTAGAGCGTATAAGAAAGAGAAAAATGTGTAGAAAAACTCTTGCGCAGTTGTTCGAAGCACAAGTCTGTATTTATTTTTTTGTTTCTTCAACGGTTCATCTCCGCTTGAAAGCTAACAACTTAAACTACTTGTTTGCACATTACGCCGCTTAAAAGTCCAAATTGATTATGGACACAATTAAATAAATTATTCGCAATTACATAATTCGATTTGCGTACCTCTTGCGGTGATTTACTCTCTCTCTCTTATATGTACGGCCGACGTGTTTCGCGATTAAATCGTTGAAAGCGCCCGCATTGGACGGATTAGGCGCGTAATTACGGGCGCTACGGATAACGCGTGTTTAAGCGTATTGGTCGCGCGCGTGGTAGTGCACCGCACGCACACACACACATCCGGCCGCGTTTCGTGCGTGCCGTGCGTGCACGCGGCGCCAGGGAAAGGTGGAGGAGAAAGAAGTGGACAACCACTGCTTTGGAATTCGGGCTTCTTTATTTTTACGAGAGAGAGAGAGAGAGAGAGAGGTAACATCGGGAACCAGCCTCTTTTGCGGCCCTTCTCACCTGTTACATACCACTGCCCATTTATGCTACCATTTAACCAGAAGTTAAGAGTATCCTCGTACATAAAACGCGGCGAGCTGCCACCGCATCGATAGTGCTTAAACTCAAATTGCGTCTATCTTCTTTCTCTCTTTCCCTTTCGTCCTTTATTCCTCGCTTTTTGTCTCCGCTTTCGTACCCTTTCAAACCCGCTCGGTTTGGGCTGTGTTCCGATTCCTCACCCGGGAATACTTTATCTTTATTACTCACTAGATATGAAACAAAGATAAAATGACACTCGGATGCACTCGGGTGGGGAATCGAAACGCAACCATGAATGATAAAGTTGAGATATATTGAAAAAAAGGTCGCTCTTACTTAAAATTCCTACTAAAACTTTTCGTTATCCTCCTCCTCTTCTTCTATCTTCTTAATTTGCGCATTTATTTCTCTGTGTTTTTCTCTCGCTTTATCTCCCTTCTTTCTTTTGTTCTTTCTCTGACATCATCTCCGACATCCGTGCCGTGTTATTGTCCATCAAAGAAGAGAAACTATTAATTATCTTGTTCGTGTTAACGCGGTGTAGTATTAGCGCAAAGATGGTTATTTCGCGCTAATTAAGCGATTTGCATTCGGTTATTGCAAATCGAGAAGGAGACGCAAAATCTATTTCCGAAGTGAAGGAGCATCTCTTCGCGCGTTGCCCCGATTCGCAGTACATTAAGGATAACAATTCGCAATTGTTAAATAGCGTTGTTTTTTGTACGTAGTCGAATCCGCGCCTCCGTTCTTCGAGGCTTTTCCATCATCGAGAAAACATCAACGCGATGGTTTCAACGTGCGCGTGGGTGCGCACTGTGTACACAGACAACGCCATGATCTCTCTGTCTTTTTTATTCTCTGTGCGAATGGTTATATACCTACGCACCGCGTTAGAGAACTCAAACGAAAAAGAAATCATTACCCGTCGTCGTTTCCTTCACGTCCGCTCGCCGGCGCGCGCGTGTACGTGGTTTTCTGATGATCTCGCGCGGCGGCCGTCGCGCGTAGCACGTGGGTGTAAAACAGTCTGCGCAATGAACAGCGGCAGCTTTCGATGCCGTATATGGATATTTTCTAGACAGCCACGCGATCTCTTTCGCTCACTCTGCCCTTGTCACCCGACTGTCACCGCCGTCACGTCGATACAAGTTGGACTTTTCGGTACATTGCAAATTGTCCAACTTTTAGAATGAAAAAAAAAAGATGTTACATTTCTCATTCGCACACATGTCGCGCGTAAAATTGGATAATTATTTATATGACGATTGTTGTCACTCCGTGGCCACTTAACACGTTGCAGGGCGTGAAAAATGTGTGTTCTATTTTCACGTGAACTCGACGTTCTAAACTTAAACGACGTGCTTGTGCTCGGTATTAATTTTAGTGAGTCTTCGTTCGGCGCGGCGCACACAACCGCGCGCGCAACCAGTGTTTGCTTTTCTGCAAACGAGAACCGGAAGAATCGAGGAACGAAGCGCGCGAGCGAAATGCCCACTTAACGTATATAATACAACATCGCTTTCTTTCTGTGTTCGCAGAATGTGTCAAGATGACGTCTATCCTCTCTTTATGTGGCATCGTCGTTGTCCTGTTCTGCGGCCCGATCGCGGGATCGCATGGTGAGTCATCAGGATTTTAAATAATTGTCGAAGTTCCGGAAAACCGTTTGTAAGAATTGCACGTGCAACAACGTATTCCGGATATTTCGCTGTAAAAATTATCGCAATCTGCGATACAAAGGCAATAATCGTACGTCGCTTTGACAGTCACAGGAGAGAAGAAGTCGTCTCTGGCTATGTCCTTCACCCGGCACCCCCGGTCTCTGGCAACTCCGTTGAACGACGCCGTGAACTTCGAATGTAGCCTCAACATTGGCGCGAGGCGTTTCGCGTGGTATCACAGGCCTCTGGCGTCGAAGAAGTGGAAACGGCTGGCCTATACGCCCGGCGGTAAAATATCACAGCACGTTGTCACTTTTGACAACAAATCAAGAGTCGGCGATTACCGTTGTGTCGCATTTTACGGTGAACGTACGCTAAAGACAATGTTACATATATGTGGATGGTATTAAATAGACGATTTTAAAGTTTTCAGATTAAAGGTATATGTACATCTTTTGTTTTTTTAATTGTCCGCAGGTACTCTCGGTTTAGCGTCGGACCCAGCGAGATTGACGCTTGCGGAGATAGAGAGATTCTCCGATAAAAACGACGTATTCGTTCAGGTGGCGCAGGGCAATACGGTGCCCATCACGTGTCCGGTTCCGCACTCCGAACCGATGGCTCTGGTGTCGTTTTATAAGGACGACAAGCTGATCGAAGATGTGAATCTGGTGAATGACAAGACTTTGGTAATCAAGAACGCAACAATAGCTGACAGCGGATCATATTATTGCACAGCGAACAATTACATACTGACGCAAGTGTTCGAGGCTAATCACAAGACGATTTTGACGGTGCACGCAAACGCGACTTATCAACCGCCGTATTTCGTCAAGCAGCCGCAAACCGAATACACGGTTCTGCGCGGCAAGAACGTTACGTTGGAGTGCTACGGCGCCGGTTATCCGGTGCCGCGTGTCATTTGGAGCCGCTTGGGCAGTACTCTGCCGCTCAAGTCGGTGGTCACGTCCGAAGGTCTGACGATAGTCCACGTGCAGCCGTCCGATCGCGGGGAATATGATTGCAAGTTGGAAAACGAATTCCGTCAGATCAAGACGATGATAATCCTCAAAGTGGTGGAACCACCGAGAGTCATCAATCAACCGGAAGAGTCCACATTCTCCGAGGGTGGCGAATTGGAGCTGTTCTGTGGCGTGACGGGCGAGCCCGAACCGACCGTTGAGTGGCTTATCAACGGCGAGACCTTGAGGCGAAGCAAAACTCAGATGATCAGAGGATCCACTCTTTTCATATCCGAAGTTGAGAAGAAGCATGCGGGAATCGTTCAGTGCGTCGCCAGCAATGAATACGGATCGCACTCGGGATACAGTATACTCAAAGTTACTCCGAAGCAGCACATTATCGGCACAACCGAGTCGCAGCCAAACACAACCGCCGAGATAAACGCATCGATGGGACAAAAGCACACCAGGGGCGGCGGTGGTATTAGGCGCATGGACAAACAGAAGAAGGGTACAGGTAGCTACTCACAGTTGAAACAATGTGTTGTTACTAAATCTTCTCTTCTAAAGTTACTTTTCTCCTCTCGTGCTGACATCCCATTGCTGTATAATATAAATAACAATAGAGAAGTTTGACTGTACTTTTGATTTGTATTATCATCGTTTTGCACAAATTTTCGTACATGTCTTGACTTTTTTATTGAATCAAGAGTCACTAAATATATTTTGCGCAATTTTATTTCTAGATATTTATGTAGAATTTTTGCAAATCGCGAATTGATTGATTTCTATCAGACACAAAATCTTCCCGAGTTTTGGTAAACATAAAATTAAGAAGCATTTGTTTACAGTGTGTTTTTTTATTTTGATTTAATATTTAATTTAACATCCCGGCGCAGAAAAGAAAGAGCTTGTTGCGCGCATCTTTAAATATTATTCACAAACTTAAAACTATTCAAGTTTATTTTTTCTCGAAACTGGTTCAACTGTATTTTCACTGTTATATCTAGTTAAAAAAAAAAAAAAAAACAGAAATGAGAGCACATATATAATCCAATCTCTCTTCGTATTAGACAACTCTGACATCGAGATTGATATATTTGAAAGCGAACCAAGACGATCGAGCGAGGCTTATGTATTTGCGTGGGTTTACAGAGGCGGAGTCTCCAGTCAGACTCGTGAACTGCCGAAGGCGAAGGCAAGCACGAGCGAGATGGTTGTTTTGGACATTTTTTCTCCGCGACTAGCGCCTTCTCTTTGCTTACCATAAACTCAATGACGTAGTCTTTTCGATAAACAGTCTTAGTACTTTGACGTTCAATATGTAGTTATGTAGTTAACATACAGAGAGAGAGAGAGAGGGAGAGTTTCTAAAACCTTGTTCACACGTATTTTATATATTTTATACATATGTACATATATATATATACATATACTTAAGTGTAAATTATCATTTTAAGTTTAGTATCTTTTCTCATATTTTACTCAAGATTTTTAAAATGTCTTATATACAAAAATTTTTATGTACGAAACCTTGTTTTCCTAAAAACACAAACAGAAGTTTTCGAAATATATCTGTTTTTTCTCTTTCACAGTAGAGTTGATACCACCAAATCAGCCTTACGTCACGAGACTGTCAGACACGAGCGTTATGGTGCGATGGACAGTGAGGGAAAATGAGGGCTTAGCCATACAATTTTTCAAAGTTCAGTATCGGGAACTTGGTTCCAGGGCGAACAAACAGGCCGACGACCAAATCAGCAAACAATCGAAATGGATGACCGCTAATTCCGAGATAGCGAGTCACGTGCGATCTTTCGAGGTGACTGATTTGCAGCCCAATCATACTTACAAGTTCAGAATCGCCGCTGTGTACTCGAATAACGACAATAAATTGAGCCCGAATTCCGTGCCGTTTCATCTTCATAAAAATGTCGAGAGCAAGAAAATGCCAATACCGTTGTTGACCAATACCGAAGCGATAGGACCACATGAGGTGTTGTTGATCTGGCAAAACAACGATAAGTCGACGGAAATAGACGGATTTTACATATATCATCGGGCCTCCACGTCAGCCGGCGAGTACGTCAAGACCACTGTCGAAGGGGAAGATGCTTACAACACGACTATCTCTCACTTGCAAGCTGACACCACATACGAATTCAAGATTCAGAGCTTCTCCGTGAATGCAGCCTCGGAATTTTCTAAAATATTGCGACAGAAAACGAAGAAACTGAGTGATTCGGAAGTTGATCCGGAAACTGAGCAAGAAGTGGCGGAAAATAAACTAAAACCAGGCGAAAGTAACGAAACTGTCAATGTAACTTTCATAATCGTCGGGGTGGCCGCACTATCGGTTCTTTTATTGGGCGGTCTCGGCATTATGTGCAAACGAGCGAGGCACAAACAAGAGGGTCAGGAATCACAGAACGAAGGTACGTGCTTCTGAATAAATGAATAAAGCGACTGACTGTCTTTTTGTAATCTTGAATAAAATAAAAAATAACGTTCTTCTGTTTTTTTTTTTTCTATTTTTGTGTACAGAAAGGGTAACAAGTAAAACGATAACGAATGGACGAGTAATGAACGGTGGAGTCACAGACTCCAAAATTAACATTACATCTAATCCGCTTGCGGGTCTCGACGCGTCCGATGATATAATGCAGCCTAAGGTCAGTATTTGTAAGTAACAACATCTGCACTGTTGTCTCACGCCGAAAGAAAGTAACGAAACTGTGAATTTACTCATGTTCGATATTTGGCAAACATCGATTTGTGTTTCCGAGATCTTTGTATAATATTTACAAATATTTTTCTAAACACATTTTTTTTTTTTTGTCTTTTATTTGCGAATGAATCAGTCATTTACTTTCTTTTCGGAAGTTTTGTACGAGTATTCTAGATGAGTGCAGAATTAATTGCAACAAATTTTTTTTTTTTTTTTTTTTTTTTTTTTTTTTTTTTTTTTTTTTTTTTTTTTTTTTTGTTTTTTTTTTTTTGTTTTTTTTTTAATCACAATTTAATGAAATTTGAACTTTTTTTTTCTCGATTTGTACGTGTAAATTCTACATGAATCTCTGCGCTCGTCTAGCACAGTGTAAGAATCCGATCTCAACTTGTCCGATATATTAAGAAGACTAGTCTTTTCTAGTTTTAGCATTGTGGTCGCGCGCTGCTCTTTAATTCTACTCGCTCTCTGCACTCTCTCTGGAGCCGCTTTTCTTTTGTTTTTCCGAACGCGACACACGCACGTTTACCACTTACGCGCTCTAGATCTGAAAAAGAAGAGAAAACGAACGAACGAACGAACGCATGTTTCTCTAAATCTAGAGCGGACAACAGTCGCCGATGGAAATGACGTCGTTTCTAAACGGCCAAAACAACAACGGCAGCAACAACGGTCATAACAACGGCGACGCAACCGGATCCGACGTGAACGTCACGTCGTCACATAGCGAACCGCCGTCACTGCTCCAAGGGCCGCTGCCTATCGAACAACGTTTATGAGAACGATCGCGCGTGCAGCTATGTCTTTTATAATACGGTAAGATCGGCGATCTTCTGTGAGAGACTCTCATCTTCTCGAAAAAATATCACCGGGGTGTTCGAGCGCCTGTGGTTTTGAACGTACAGATTTCTCGAAGTTTTTTATTTCGTAAGAAGAAACGTGAGAGCATGACTTATTGATACGTTATCTCGTAGAGAGATTTAATCGAGAACTTTAATTTATAGACTGTATTTAATATTCAGCTATTGCAATGAAGACTGTTGCAAGACATTTTTACAGGGTGTCTTATTTAGTATAACTATGCTCAAATGTATCACTACTGTGAATTGGGATTAATTCAGTGTAAAGAATAAGGAAGATACAACTGTTTTGTTTGCATGAAAACAAAAACTGTATATAAGTCTGACACTTTCTACACATCTCCCTTTATGTTTATTAAATATTAAAAAGTGATTTTTTTTTTTTTTTTAACGACAACTGAAGTAGCCCCATTTTACAGTATCTAATTAGAAAGTAAACAATCTGGTTGCATCCACAATATATAATTTTTTGTCTTTCCCCTATCTTTTATAAGAATATGTTATTGAAAATCTTATATATCTGTTAAGTAGAGAGATATATGAATTATTCAATTAATGTACCTGTGAAGATTTTTAAATTGTTACACATATATCTACTTAATAGTCACAAACTAGTGAGCACTAAACAATGTTGTTTAGTGATTTTTTTATACCTCTTTTTGCAATATATATACGCACTTTTATATCACTTTTACAACACAGACAGAATAAATGAAATTTCATTTCCGATGGCTGTACACTTAAAAAGTTTTACATAGGATATATATAAGCCATACGTATATACATAAAAGTTATGTTAACTATTACAAAATTACAAGAAAGTGTCATTAATTTGTCATGAATACTAAAAAAAACCCCTATCTTTTTATAGAATTTATTGACAATGTGATTGAGTCACATTATTGTTAACATTATTGTGTAGATCTGTTATTTTTATAAGTAGTTTCTTAACTGCAGTAAAAATAATCAAATATATTAATATCGTTCATGATTATTGCAACATTCTGATTTTGTTTTTTAATTTACATTTCTAAAGAGAGATTTTTTTATAAAACTTATACACATATAAATTAAGCGAATAATATATAATGTACTTTTTGTGCTGGAGTGCCTAGTTGTCTCATAAATTTATGGGGCTACGAAATATATAAATGACAGAATAATATGAACTTTTTTATATCACAAATTGATTTTACATACAGCGAAGAAAAAACGAAACAATTGTAAATACAAATGTACGCACGATTTTTTTTAAATAAAATTAGTTTATCTTTTTATTACACTTTTTTGGATAAAGCTAGCGAAAATATATACATATTGTACATATTAGAATAATTCATTCATATGTCATTCAAATAAATAAAAGTGCCTTACATCTTGCCTGGTAATATCATTATTTATATATATATATATACTTCTGTGAAATGTATATCATCTTATGTGTACTTAATTTTTATAAAATAAATTATATTCGAGAGATGAGAATTTTTGTGCACGCATGTAAAACTTCTACGCATATTAAAAAATTATTCAAAATAGGTAGAGAAAAAACCGAACACATTGATTAAACGATTTGTATATTTTATCGCGTAATGTTTTGCGCGTTTAAATGTAAATTTTGAAATTTTAGATTCGAATCACATAGACGTGACTACACGTAGTTAGAAAAACATTCACAATGTGGCGCTGCTAACGTCCACAACGATTTCCGGTGATGTCGAGCAACTCGGCCAGAGGACGTTCACCGGTTCCGGTGTATTTAAAAGCTTTTAACTGTAAACTGCCGGTCGGTCGTGTCATCGATATACGTGAGAAAATATATGAAAAAAAAACCATCTTTATTCACATAGATTAATATTCGTACAATTTCTCGAAGAGTGTAGTGCGAAGTAACCTATTTGTTGATTGTACATTAATTTACATTACAGTTGAAAATGTTTTCCAAAGGTATACATATTATGTTGTACATACATTAGCTTCGATGCATATGGAGTTAGTACATGCTGATTTTTTACGACCGAGTTTGCACTGTAAACACCGAGATATTGAAAAATGGTCGAGCAATTTGTGAAGCGGAGCGCAATGTGCGATCTGATCGACTTAAACAGCCCCAATCTGAAAGGATTGCTCGATCCGACAAAATTGGCGTCGCCGTTGATACCAGCTCCTCAAAATGTCGAATCCAAAAACTCGTTGGAAACGGAGAAACGCGAGAATCTAGTTGGCAACAATCCGTTTGATAAAGTGCTGAACGAAACCACCGAATACATAAGCAAAAAGGGCGATCCTTTCGAGGTGATGTTGCAACGAGCTATAAGATTCAAGAGTAAAAGAAGCGCGGATTCGAAGGAACAGTCACCAGTGGGTTTTACAGATGATTTCACTCCTAAACGTAAGAAAAGGTATCTCAAAAAGATGAATTATACACTGGATGTGTTGGATGAATATTTGCTTGAGGACAGATTGAATTTGTTTGGCAAAGAAAAAAACACATCTGAAGAAGCACATGATAGTCCTGGTTTCAGTAAGACTGTCTGTGATAATAATGTAACAGAAAGTTTCATTCAGAATTACAAAAGTGTTGTTAATCCCTTTGAGTTGTCAATTCTGAACCAGTCTGTGATGAATGATTCACTGTCAGATGTAATTCCCAAATGCAAAGAAGATGACAATGTGTTTTTTGGTTTTGAAAACCCTGCTGGTTTCAAACCGCTCAATTTTCAACGATCTTTATCACAGGGAGCTGCGGAATCACCGGTAAAAAGATCGTGTCAGATTATAAGATCACAATCTGTAACTTCACAAAGTGATATCAACAGTATTGAGTCATCATCTAGCTTAAATAGAGGTTTTGTAGAGAGTAAGCAGAGTGAGTGTTCGGCGTTTTCCTCTTTGTCAAATATCTCATCTATAACAAAATGGACTTCTGCTTCGTTGTCATCTTTGCCACATGATCCTATGAATCACGCTTTCTTGGATAGCAGCAGTTCTGCAAAATGGAATCAAGAAATAACAAACACACCTGAGAATTCGACAGAAATAAAACCGAAACAATACGACTTGTCGGATCTAACAGACAGACTTCAAAAGTTGAAATGTATTATGAATAATACAGTCACAAGTACAACAGAAGAGAATTCCACAAAAGAAGATAACAAACAAATCACGGATGACAAACTGATAGATGTTGATGTATTTGTACCACCACAAAATACTAGTAAAGATTATAAAAGTTCACTTTCCAATAGTTCCACGGATTCTGTTTTTACTGTAAGATTTTTATTATTAAAACTCTTGAGAATTAAAACTCTATGAGAATTGTAATTTGTTAGTTATAAGTAGTACACTTATATGTTTAAAACATAAAGTTTTGCAAGAATAATTTCCAATCTATTTTTATATTAAAGCAACTAATACCAATTTGATTGCAGGATGGTAGCAAAGTGGATAAGTCGATATTTAACGAGGCCAAGGCACTTGCAAGAACTTTTGAGGAATTAGCATTAAGATCGGATTCTGGATGTGAGTGTTTTATCAAGCTCATAATTTTGTACACGTTCTGATGATTTATAAATACTTTCAATACTTTCATTATCTTTTTTTTTTTTCTAATCAGCTATGGATGACGATTTAATTTCGAGTAATAATCTGTGGATATCAGAGTTGGTGCCAGCATTTGAGGATGAACCTGTAGTAGATGATTTAATTGAGCTACCTGTCTCACCAGAAAAAAACTTAATTACAGCCACTAGATATGATAATAAAACACAATTGTCTGTAAATAATAATAATAATAATAATAATTCATCACGTGATAAATTTCTGAAAGAATTAGAAATGGACACGCAATTTACTTCTCTTATTGCAAAACAGGAAATTATAAATTCGTTATTGTCAGATCTCAGACGATTAATCAATACAGAAAGCAATTCAGAAGTTAATAAATTACTATGCGATCTTGAAAATATTTTAAATGTTAATTGCGAAAATAACACGGAACTGTTGAGAGCATGTCTCGGTGTATCTAACGATCTTCAAAGTCCACAGAAAAGATCGTCCGATAGTAGTGAGAAGCTGGAAAAATCAGATGAACATAAAAGCGAGGAAAACAGTGAAAAATCCAAAGAAACTAACTGTGATAATAAAAACTCGCAGCTAAATGTAACGTGCCAATTGGAAGATACATCACAAGCTGTCAACATCAATGACAACTTGGTGATTGAGAACGTGTCTTCTAAAAACAATAGCAAAGACAATTTGAGTATTATTAATTCTCCCGAAGTGCTTGAAACAGAAATCAAGGACGCTAATGATAAACCGGATGGCAATCTAGCAGTAGAATTGCTACTAAATCTCGAAAAATTGTTGACCGGTCAAGTTCAAGAAGCTACAACTATGGAGTTACTTAAAAATATAGGAAAAGTTTTAGATGTTGCTTCGAATAATAATAAAATTGAAAATGAGACAAAATGTAATAAAATTTCCCATATTCGACGAACTGCGTCTGTAAAACATTCCGAACTTAATCGTACACCGGTTATATCGTCGACAAAATTGGCACATCGGCGAAGCTTCGAACCAAAGTCTAAAGTATGTGCGATTAAATTAAATTTTTAATCTGTGTTATTTTATATGTGTAACGTATTTTTATGAATGTAACATGTTAGATTTATTTAATTTATTATAGTTTATTTTTATATTATTTTACATAGCCGGTTGAAAAGAAAAGAAGAAGCTTATCTGCAATTGATTCGCCGACCAACACTCCGTCAAAAACACAATTACACAAGCTCAAAGAAACGTCCGTAACATTGAACTCAAAGAAGCGATTTTCCAGCGATCCAGGATTTATTGACAAGTTAGCGAATAAGAAAATCGCGATTCCCGAAGTAGCACGTAACGCGAAAAAAGGTACATTACAATATTTTATTAATTGTTGACTGTTTGTTTTACATGACAATGCACTCACATGAATTGATTACGTGAATGTTGCAGAGGAAGTATCTAATGTTAGAAAGGTTAAACCGGTTGCAATAAGTGATGTTAAAAATAAACTCAAAAAAAAGTCGGATGTAATTAATAAAAGAGGTCCCATGAAGGCGGTGCATCCTGTAGACTCTATGCAAAAAAAATTAAGTATGCTTGATTTGCTAAACACAGATTTACAAAGTTAGTCTAGTCTGTAGCTAGAAAGAGATAACAGCTTCTAATTACTCTGTATTACAACGTAGCGTCACTTGGAAAGCAAGTGGGAACGTCTTCTCAAATTACGCCGCCCGAATCTTGCAAAACTGTTTCTGGCGTTAAGATAATCAGTAGCACTCCCAATTCGATAGACAATTATATGTCGAAAAAAGCGATGAAATCCAAACCAGTAGCTTCGTCAACGCCAGATAGAAATATCAGTAAGGCGTCAAGCGTTCAGTCGACGTCCTCCGATAAGAAGCGTAACTTTTCTTGTGACATCTCACCTGTGACCACGTACGAGAGCACAAGTATCAACGGCGAACGAGGAAAAGAGAGTCCCAAGAGGTGAGCGCGTCGCAAAGCGATCGAACGCATTTAATTGAAAAGAAAAACTTGCACACACATCTGTTCCAGATTATCCAAGCTACCAACTCCGAAGAAGTGCACAACACCTAAACGTCAACAGCAAACAAACAGTATTCCAATTCCAAAACATTATACACCATCAACTTACAATACAAAGTATCAGTATTCTCCGCGGTTGAACAGAAGTTTACCGGATTGTCAGCGATTTTCTCCACAGAAAAAGTGCGTTGAGAAGGCACAGCGTAGTCCGCTGAAGGAGAGCAACGGTGTGAAAGTAAAGCCGTATAAATTGGTACGTACATGAGCGACAATTTTGAACGCGCCATATTGACAATAATTAAAACCAAGTACTAAAATCCATACAGAGCCTGTCATTCTGAATGTCAGTTTCTGTAGAAAATATATTTGCAGTAGTAGTTAGTTTGAAATTTTTTCACGAGCATTTAAATTGTTGACAATAATTTTAATCGCTTCGCATTTATGTTACGCGTAGATCTCCAAACTCAAGAGGCACAACGAAAAGGAAAACGATTACTTGTGAAGTGAGGCAAAAAAAAAACGAATATTAAAACGGATGAATGTGTCGCCGTGATATTATTTTATACATATTGTGAGAATCAATCGAGATTATTTTGTACAAAAAAAATGGTCATCAGGAATACGACTTCCTCTTTTTTTAATCTATGATATATTGGTTTTTTTTTTTTTTTAATAAAATGGAGTGCTACATAAACCTGTTCTGTGTGCGTGTGTATGCTGTGTCGCATGCACAACACATTTTCACTCTTCACCTGTATAATGCGGCAAGTAAAATTTTGCAATTTATTTATTCATTTGTTTTTTATATTACACACGTGGTGAATTAACACACACGTCGGTGAAAACCATAAATTCCTTACGCATCGTAATAAAACATTTCTGAAGATCCCTAATTCGTGCGTGTGCGTGCACACACGAGAAATTGATCGAATTTCCAGTCAAAATCGAATCGGAAAGTTACATCACTGCGCATGCGTGGAAAATTGCAATTCTTGGGAACACCTAGTCCATATGTGTGTGTGTGTGTGTGTGTGTACTTCAATATTCCCCGTGTCTCTCGCGTTTTGTTTCCTTTTTATTCTGTCTTTGCACCTAAAACATATGCATTTCATCTCGGTTTGCCAATAACATTCAGTTTTGCGTCAAATCAAAAACTCCTGGGCAAAGAGATGATACGTCAGCGCCACGGTTTCGTTTCTGGATGTACCGTGATATATAGCGTTGTATCGCGAGGCCATCGTGCCCGCGTAGTAGTTCCTCGGTTTATTTTATAATCATCAAGGCAAGTTTACGAGAATTAAATTACTGTAAAACAACGCAACGCATTTGTTATTAAAAATAA
This sequence comes from Pseudomyrmex pallidus, assembly GCA_014825455.1. Taxonomy (NCBI): domain Eukaryota; kingdom Metazoa; phylum Arthropoda; class Insecta; order Hymenoptera; family Formicidae; genus Pseudomyrmex; species Pseudomyrmex pallidus. The sequence continues at coordinate 17,940 of QVNV01005518.1, read as the reverse complement.
TAATTTTATTAATTTCTCTCAAACATAAGCGAGCGATAATTGCACATGGCGTACGAGCGAACTAAATAAGCGTCCGAAAGTGGGGCATGCAACGCGGCCATCCCTGCGCATGCCGCCGGTACAAAAAGTCATCTTGGCGCCTTGGCGGTCCTCGTCCATATACAACCCAGTCGGTCGCACCCGTTGCTCGGCTCCGGTTTGTTTTTAACGACCTTCGTGAGACACGGCAACGCGCGCGCACGAAACTGACGCGCACGTAAACAAGTTCGCGGCAATTGACAACAACAAGATCGACAAAGTATTTAAACGCGACATTTTATTACTCACAGGTAAGTACACAAATCGTTTCTCTCTCTATCGCGTTGCGTCGTTCGTCGCGCGGCTTGGCAAAGCGTCGAGTTGGCGCGCCAGAAGCCATTCCCGGCCCGGAGACAACATCGCGATGTTGTTTTCCGATTTAAAAAAAAATCCCGTCCGAGGTTTCGTCCTCTCGCACGTGTTGCGCGTTGAACAACGAAAGAAAACCGACCGAGCGACGTTGTACACGCGTGTACAAAATCCGACAACGTAAATTATCAAGACGGAATAGAACGGAGTTGCCCGACACACACGAGCTCGTCGGAGATTTTCCTCTCGACAATTTTCCCGATTCTCGTCCGCGTCCGCGAACTTTTTTTTTTTCCACGTACAACCGAGGTGGGCGGCGATGTGGAAAGCATCGTGCGGGGACGCACACGTGCGGGAAAACACACCATTAAAGTAAAGACGTCACGCGCGTCTCTCTTGGCGACACGCGTTTCTCATGTTCCTATCTGTTGTAATTCTTTTCTCGCTCCGCGCGCTCTCGGTCGCCGCGTAACGGGCGCAAAACTCCAACGAGAAGTTGTGCCATCGATATCGACAATGTTGATCCGATGTGACAGTAAAATGCGAGAGCTGCGTGCGCGAAGCGAAGAGCGGAGAAGAGCGGAGCCGCGCCGAAAGCAGCGGACATCCGCGCCGGTGTTCGCGAACGCACACCAAGAAGCCGGAGTGCACCGACACGCTGTTCATGAGACGCGCGCATGGCCGCACGGCCGTCGGAGACGCGTGCACACACGCGCAGCGACGCCGGTCGGAACGCGTTTCGCCTGGCTCCGTGAACGACTCACGCTGACTCTCGGTGGTATTCGCACAGTTGCCGCGGACGTGCGAGGTTCAATTTTAGGTTAGGGCCAACGGTTTCGTGTCCCTGTCGCTCTTTCGCGTGCGCGCGCGCGTTTCCCGGACAGTTTCACCCGTGTGCAACTTCTCTCCACGCGCGACGCTCTTTACCTCCCCCGTGCGTCTTTGTTAATCGCGCGAAACAAGTGCAAAATTCCCCGTCGAGTCATGCGACCGCGGTTCGCCGCTCGTCGATTTCATCGGTTTCGCTCGTTGCGAGCGTGAAGCGAGGAAAGGTGGTGCGCACTTATTGCGCGCTCATTCGGCATCGTAAGAGGTAAGTAGGCGCGTACTTCCCCTTAGGCGCGTGCGAAACGTCTCGCTCCCGGTGTTTAAGATGTCAATGCGGAAAAATTGCTCTGATATTGTCCCCGATCGTCACGCGGCTCTTGTCCCAGAGCTTGTCCTCGCGGCGCGAGATAGCGATTGTGTAGTTTATACATACACATACATATACAGACATATATGTATATATATGTACACACAGCCGGCGGGTCCGTGGCCATTGTTTACGATCGCGAGAATTGGACGATCGGACGACCGTCACAGAACGGACGTCCGAAATCTCGGACGCTCGCGATTGGCTGGTCTAGGTGCGGCGTCGGGCGCGCCGGGAATTTCGTGCGAGTTTGAGCTTGCGGGTTTGAGGTTTTCTGAGACATCGCGGCGGCGGCGGCGGTGACAACGACGTGCGAAAGTGGCGAACACGACGGAGGGTGTGAAACGCGCGTCGTGCGCTCTGCAGTTCGATGTTCGATCCGCGACGTGTCGGCGAGAGAGATTATCAACGCGCGCGCGTGTCCTTCTCGCTCTTTTTTTTTCTATTGTTTCTTTCTCTCTCTCTCTCTCTCCCGTTCGTCTCTCCGGTGGTGGTGCGATAAGAGCGCGCGTATTCGAAAATTCTCGGAAATTCTCGGTTGCGCTCCCGATAGGCTGGAGAGTGTGCGCGATAGCGACGGGAATGCGATCGGCATCAACGCGATCGACCGCAACGCGACGTGTCTTCGTCGTCGTCGTCGTTTGTCGCGCGGTGGTAGCGATCGCTGGCCGAGCAGCGCGCGTCTAATTAAAGGGGTCGCTTCGGTGAGATATTTGGCGCGTTTCGGCGGCGACGCCATAATCCGCACGCGATCGACTGACGCTCCTCTCGATCATTCGTAAACACACCTCCGACGTTTCTCTTTGTTGTTCAATCGCCGCGACAGACGGGCGCGTGTCGCGTCGTGTCAAACGCGCGTTGCTCGACGCGACGCAACTCTCGGCACGAGGATCGGGGGATTTATCGCGCGCGTTCACAGCAGCGTGTGTGCCGTTTGTGTATACTTACGTGTGCGTGTGTGTTTGTGTCCGTGTGCGTGCGCGCCAGCATGCGACGGCGATAGCGCGCGCGTCAGAGAAGCGAGTTCGATAGAGCGCGCACATCCGTCGGAGTGACGGAAAGAGAGAAGCGGAGGATTCGCGCGATTCTTCGGGGGGCGACCGCGACGCGAGAGCAGACGAAGGCGGCACACGCAGATCGGCGAGAGACGGACGAGGGACCGGTTACGCGTGTACACGTACAAGTAGGAAATAATCGCGAGGACAACGTGTCCGACGACGCGAGGTGTGAATACGTGCGACGTGGAAAATTTAAATTTCGGCATCGGCGGATCTTTCTCTCTGCCCGACTTTGTGCGGCACACGCAAGACCACCGGACGGACACGGCTCTCTCGGCGCGCGGCGGGCCGGCGCGCATACACACGAGGCACGTCGAAACGAGCGCGCGCGTTCTCGCCGAAAAACCAGAGGAGGATCGTGCGGACCCGCTGGTCGCGCATCGGATCGTGCGTCGGAACAAATCGCGTCGCTCGGACAATTGTCATTCTCGCGCTTTGTATATTTTCGTAAGGATTTATAATAAGTCGTAGTGATTTTGTTATCATTGCGTCATCATCTTCAGCATTGTCATCCCTAGACAGAGGAAAGAGAGGAAGAGAGAGAGAGAGAGCAGAGCGAAGACCGTGTATCGGGCAAAAGCAGTTAACGCGGAGAGAGTTGCGGCCGCCACAACAGCCGAGGGAGAAAGGAAGAGGGACAGTCGCGCCCCGCGTGCTAACAGAAATGACGAAGATGCAGCAGCACTCGGTGCAGGCAGCGGCGCGGATAACGCACGAGGAACGAATACTGGAGGCGATCGATCAGCTGCGTCGACGTAAAGCGCGCCCCGACGCTGATCGGATCTGCAATTATCTGCTGCGTAACTTCTCGGTGGATGCGCGCGACACCATTGCCGATTTACACCGGCTGATCGAGGTCGAGAAGGTGATTCAGGTCGATTACAAGGGCAACACAAGCTATCGCAACGCGAAGAAGTGGTCGCGTTTGCAGTTGTTCAAAAATCGTCCCGAGGGCTTTCTCAAGGAGAAATTGAACACGAGCATGGTGTCGAGCGCGGTAGCCGAGCTTGTGGTCGAGGAACCTGATTATCTCGACCAGGGCGTACCCGCAAGCCGTTTGATCGAGCAATTGCTCAACGGCGTATCCAGTCCGACGTCGCGCCGCGTAGTCGAGGAATTTCTCGGCCGGGAGGTGGCGAGCGGCAATCTTGCGCGCCTGTCCAACGGCAATTACTCGCTGGTAGCGACGTCGGACATGACGACGGACGCGACATCGCAGCGATGCGGCGGCAACACGCAGCCGTCGTCCTCCGCAACCGTCGCTCGCACCCTGGAGAACGGCAACGGGACGGCGCAACGACGTTCCGCCAAACAGACATCGAACGGTACCGTCAGCAATGGCACCACCACCGCTACTAGCAACGGTACCGCCAATCGTTTAACAACAGCGTCCGCGGAACTCTACGACTTCAACGAGACGGATAACCTTACCGATACCACCACCACCACCACCACCACTACATCTGGCTCGAATACATCGCGATCGTCGTCGCGACAGGCCAGCAACAGCCCAAAACTGGATCAGCAAGTGCACCGAGATTGCGTTAAGGAGGATCAATCAAAAGAAGAATGTCACAAAATCAACAAAGTCGTCATCAAGGTCGAGAAGAGCAACGCCGCCGAGCGTGGCGCCAGCGCGTCGCCGTCGTCTGTCGAGGTGGCATACAACGGCGTCGACGATACTGACAACTGCAACGGTTACGGTCAGAAACGTAAAGCTTCTCCGGAAATAGCATTGTCAACGACGATCGTGGAATCTGTCAAAATCAAGCAAGAACCCATTAAAGAGGAACTTACTACAACCATCAAAGAAGAACCTAAGAACAACAATAACAACGATGTCCAGAAGACGACGTCTAACCTCAAAAAGCCCAAGGCGGAGCGCAAACAGCGTCTGCTTGTAAGGACGGACGATCGAATGGACATTGAGATAAGATTTGAAGATTATCAGCAGAGCATCAAAGAAGAACCGGAAAAACGCGAGGAATCTAGACGACGTTCGAGTGAGGATCACGAGGATGAGGACGCCGGCAGGAGCTCCTCAACGAACACATCACCTACTCCGTCCAATACAAATAACGCTGGATTTCGCAGCGCTAGAAGAAAGGTATGTCAAACATCTTTTAAGGCCGAAGCACAGATTTTTGCATAACGCATAACGCATGAGACATAAGAAAATCAACCAATCAAAGCCTTCAACAGAACAAGAAGTAAGGATGAAAACGAAAACCTGGATTGGTTGATTTTCTTATGCGTTATGCGTTATGCAAAAGTTTGCGCTTTGGCCTTTATGCTGTAACATTTGTGTGTAAAACAAAATTTGTAAATATATCTTAAAAATACATTTCATATAGATTATTTTTCTTAGAAGCCAACATAATTTACTTTTTCTTGAAACGCAAAATGTAAAGTTTTTTATTTTTTTTTTTAGAGAGCTAGAAAAGTATTCGACCCTTCAGACAACAATTTAGTGAAACGTAAACGTGGCAGACAGCCGGGTAGTCATAAAAACTCACTGATGCAAGACTCGCAGGATTCTGGCAAACCAGCTGTAAAGGAAGGGCCGTATAGACAATGTAGTCTGTGTGCTAAAGAAAAACAAGAACCTTTGGTAGCTTGTAGAGATTGTACAGTGCGAGGTAATTCTTAAATATCGTTAGTTTATCTTTTATTAAATTGTTTTTATTTATACATGTAAGATATATTTATGTTTGCTTGTGTGTGCAGCACATCCAAGTTGTATTTATAGTCCGGAGGAGATACTTCAGAAATCCAACAGTAGCTGGCAATGCGAACGATGTAAAACTTGTACAATATGTTGTGAGACATCTGAAGCTGTTTTTTTTTTTTTTTTTTTTTTTTTTTTCTTTTTTCTTTTTTTCTTGTATACAGCTTGGTGTGTTTATTCAAACTTTCATTCTTTCTTATTTTCTTTGATTACGATCAGGGTGCTTTGGTGACTTGTTTTGGATGTGACGATGCTTATCATTACCACTGTCTCACGTCGCGTGTCGGGATATCGAAATCAAACTCAAAGTGGTATTGCAGCGAGTGCTCGCAAAAGCAGCAATGTAAAGCGAATGATAATAATATAGTTAGTTCACTTAACGGGACGAGCAGGCCAGACAGTCCATCGAATGCTCCAAACTTACCGCCAGTGCTGAGTCCTCAAGTCTCTCCCACTAGAGGTTCCACTGATCAAATAGAAGAGGATGGTCCCAAAGGTCCTATCGATCCAAATATTCCTGATGCGAGACATTGGACGATCGAGCAAGTGTACCAATATTTTGCCAGATTGTTTCCAAAGGAAGCTGAAGTTTTCCGACAACATGTAAGCGCTTATTCAATCCGCTAGATCAATGTATTTTTGCATAATCACGTGCGCTTGCACGTATTTATTCCGTCTTATTTTATTACATCGTTCGCATTTATGTTTCAGGAGATAGACGGTCACGCTCTTCTGATGATGACCCGAAAGGACGTGCTGTGTGGACTCGGTTTACTACTAGGTCCTGCTTTAAAGATATACCGACATGTTCTGAAACTGCAATTTCGTAGGGACGATCCTGAACTTTATTGGCAATAATATAGACATTCTCGCATGAAATCTGTCTTTACGATGTTGTACGCGATTGGATCTATAAGAAAGTTTGATTCTAAATCAAGCACCGCAGATTTACAGTGTACTATTATATTTGGTTATTATTTAAATTGAAGTATGAAAGTTATTTGTTGAAGATAGTGTTCTAAAATGAATATAATTTGTATCAACGAGAGAGAGAGAGAGAGAGAGAGAGAGAGAGAGAGAGAAGGAAAGAAAATTATATACTAATGATGGTAATTTCATTTCGCGCTCAGAGCAGACTGAAGTATTAACAACATAATAAAGTCAAGCAAGCTATTATGTAAATATAGTGTCAGAGAAAATTTGACAGAGTCAAAGTGTACAGACGGATCGAATTAATCTGAACAGAAAATTCATTTGCCATTTTGCAAAATTTGCAATATTTATTGAGTAATTCATAGCGCGTGAGTAGCTATGATTTTCAGTCCGGACTATCGTTTTTCCCACGCGCTCATTCGGTCACATGTATCAATTGATAATTCAACAACTATTGCGAATTTTGCAAATTGGCAAATGACACATTTTGGACACTTCGGCTAGGTTAAAATTTTCAGATATCTTGTAAACCAAACGGTGTACATTATATTTAGTTTTTTGGATTATACTAATGAGTCTCGCGATGTATCAAAATATATTCTATGTGTGAATCGTGATGATCTTGAAAAACGCAAATGATGGCGAAGAAGCTGATTATACTGTAGAACATATTTTGTACAAAATTGATCTTTGACGATATGTATGTGATTTATATAACACCGTACAAATTAAGCCTTTTTGTGGAGTAGATCGCAACGATTTTGTTTCTGTACACATGGTACATTGTGCTGTATGAAGACGTATGTGATGGTTGGAAAAAAGATCTCTTGCGAACGTGCGCGCGCGCGATCTGTTGTAAATCGCATCTGTTCTTCGTAGATGTAATATCGATCTTTACAGACGTATGTGCACGATTGTATACTTAATAATGTACATACACATTCCGCCCTTTTCACGCGCGGTGTTTTGTAAGAAGAAACATATTTTATATTCGAACTGTTACTTGTTAATGTTACATAAAACATGAAAGCTTAGGTCTATATATCTAAAATTATATAGACACTGTTCGAATACAAAAAAAAAACTAAAAAACAAAAAAAAAGAAAATGATTGCATATGTGAAATAAAGGAAGAGAAATTCGACTGATTATGTTGTATGCAACTTCGTGTGTTGGGCAAAAATTCATGTTTTATTTGCAGATTTTACAGACAGGAATAAATACACACATTTACTTGTAGCTCCGACATACTCTACTTTAAGGAACATGATACTTTGGTTTACATGTAATTTTCTATTATGCAATAAAGATTTTGATTTTTATAAATATACTGTAATAAAATAATAATATACGTAATCATATCTTCGCGAGGAAAAAACTAACATCTAAAACTTTTTGGAAATACGGACAGACATATTTGAGGAATGTTGTGTCACTCTCTCAACAAATTGCATCGGAGAAAGAGAGATGAAGACGACACGTAAAATTTTTACCTAAATGTACAATTGGAAGATACACACTAATACACATCGGTTTAACAACAAGAGATTTTTAATTTAAGAATTATGTAAGTCTTGCGAACAGGAACTCTTGAACATTTACTTTTTTGTACGATATACATATACAATTATCTCTAGATTGCACGTACAATATCACAAAATGTAACTCGAAATTCAATTTTGACATTCAAGATTTTGTTTGCGCAACGCAATATATAATTTACGAAAAAACTAAATTATTGCATTAATAAATTCCATACATATATATATATGTTGTTTAACGTGGTACACTTACAGAAGATATATCACACGGTGACGCTCTCTTCTCAAAGATAATAAAACTTTCTATTTTATATATTGCTACCGTTCACTGTGAGATCATAAATGGCGCAATTTCTCTACTCGCTAAACAGTCTAAATTGTGTAAAATAACAATGTTATAACAGAACGCTACGCATTAATAATATAACTATAATACAGTAATATAATAGTTTTTTTTTTTTTTTTTTTTTTTTTTTTTTGTTTTTATTTTTTTTTTGGATAAAAACTTTAATGAGACTTCAATCGCGCATGTTGTGTCACTCGGTATTGAAATTGCGGAAAGATATTGTGATTTTAACACGTTTTCTATTTTTTCCGACAATATGAATACCTGTGCGTGATCGAACCAAGTTCTAACATATGTACATATATGTGAGATATGACGTTTTAGAAAAATTCTGAAAAAATTTTTTGCGCGTGTATATATAAAATATATGTATATATTGTGTGTATAATTTGTATATATGTATATATATGTATATATTATAATTCACAAAGAGAAGGATAATTATATATATATCATGATTTGCGTGTGTATCTTTTTTTTTAATACGACACAACAATCGCTAACGCTAATATGATATACGTCCGAAGCGAGACAAAGTAATGTCGAAGAAACATTAAAGCAATTCTATCCAGCATGAGGAAAACACATTCGAAAAATCTTCATATTTCAGTTTTAAAAATCCAAGATAAAAATGTGTGTGATTTATGTGTGAAAAAATACTTATATATGTATATATACTTTACAAAATTTCTACAGATTTTAAAATTTGACTAATCATATCACTTCGACGTTTATATATAAACCCTTTAGCTATTTTGCATATGACTGTGTTCTATACCGTCATCGTATTTCAGTCCTTCAATGATGAATAGTGTTTGTCGTGAAACAATAAGAGCAATTCGATCAAATATTTTGATTATGCTATTTATATTGTCGCTAAAAACAATCACGTCTATGTCTTTTGCGAGTTTGAACTTGTGTTTTCTTTTCTTCGTTGTACAGCAATTATATTGATTTAGATATATATATATATATTCGTGTTTATATAAATTATGCAATTTGTTTTTCTTAGAAAAGACGAAACGTTTTTGCAATTTTTATCAAAAATTCATATCTTCTTTCCCGATGTATATGTACTTCAAAAATCAACAGGATCAGTCTGTAATAGAAGTTTCGCTAACATAGCTTTCAAAAATAAAAAAAAAAATATTGACATTTTAAAACATTTCAGTTTGATGTCTTTTGTCTTATATTATCAAATAAGCTTGGGTAGTTTTGCTCTTATCTTTATTACTTCGCGTTATATATCTATAACACGATAAACTTGCGTTAAATACGTTATTATCCATCAACCGCTTTAGACATCAGAGATCAAAACAAACAAAAAACACAGATATAGTTCAATCATCTCTATGTCGCTCTATTGTAAAATGCACTTTTGATTTTGTCAAATTTAAATCACGGTAATCATTGATAATCTATATATCACTGCATTGTGTGTTATGCTAAAGCTTTTTGAAACAAGATACGATCACGCGTTTTGTGTTGAGTCATCATTGTTTTAGATATTAACTTTGACATCTGGCGAATAGGTTTCAGGTTGATCCAATAGCTGATCGTACTTGGGAGGTGGTTCCTTGTACAGAGGCGATTCGTCTGGTATGTATGTATGATACAATGTGACTTTGAGTGAATTAGATGTGTCGATCAGCTTGTCTTTGGACGACGAATCATCCTCCGTGCATATATAGATCCACCTTAGACAAAGTGATAATATTATGAACAACACTACAAAGGTTCCTATGAGAAGGAAGAACAAAGGCCTCAGATGCTCGGGTGGTATCTGCTTGAATATGCACTTAAACCAATCCGGACCAGATACAATCACAGGTGTAAATGCCGTCTGCTCGCTCTCGCCGGAATAATCAGAAGACAGAGAATAATCCACAGTCTGCAAGTTTTCGTATCAATGTTTTTTTAGTATGTTTCATATTTCAATATTTTATCATTGCCTAGGTTATAATGAAAGAAAAACACTGAAATGTTATATAGCAACGGAAGAAGAGATGCTTACTCCAACATCCATTGGTACGGTTTTAATATACGTTTGCGGCAATTTGAAGCCATCGGAATCCCACCATCCAGGAAGCAGCTCCTTGCGCAATCCAGGATCAGTTAATATATCGTTTTCTGGTATGTCTATCAGACCCAAAGCATTGGAGTAGTAAATGTTTTTCTCCATACGCATGGCAATCGAGAGAAGAGACAGCAGGTCCGAAACTCGTTGATTGGCCATAAAATCACAACCAATTCCACAGGTGTAGCGATCTTCCAGATTTGTGTATGCCTCGGTGCACGCTGTGTTACACAATATACGATTATATATTATTAATGATATCGTCAAAGTTTGAGCACAGCATTGTAAATTTATGTTTCAGAAAAAAGAAGAGTTTATATACACACAGGTCTCACAAGCCTGTCTGGTGCCATTCAACTCGTCTGATTCCCATCCGTGGCGCAGGTCGACCAGATTGAAGAACCTGCATCCTCGTTGGCAGCAAGACTTCATGTAAATTTTCTACAACAAAAAAGTAAACCTGCGAACCAGACCGGGATACGAATACGGACACAAATTCAAACGTTGTTGTATTTCCCATACGTACATTTGAGAAATCAATGGACGTTTTCTCGCACAAACTGATGCAGGGATCCTCGCGATTCATTTCAATACCGTGAAGCGTGTCGCCGCGAGTTACCTCAACGATCAGGAGCACACCAACGATTGATAAGAGCGACGTAATATAAATTTCCTTATTGAGTCTCATCTTCGAAGCGACCGTATAACTTTCGACTAGCTCAATAAGTAATCGCACGGAGAATTGTTGTTGATACTGCTCTTGTTTTTTGTGTGTGCATTTGATATCAAAGTTCTCGTTTCGGGAGAAAATTTACGCACTGTTGTTCACATTTATCCTGATTGCTCGAGCCGCTATATAACAATACTCGATACACTGTTTGTTACGCGCGTCATCAAAGAGTTGTTTCCAGTCTCTTCGAACTCTCGCAAAATTACTCACGCATCAGACGAGTCAAGTTCGGCGAAGATGACAAACGGACGAGTGATTCTCGAGCGATTATCGATTTGATAATGGTAGCACAACGAACGTTGCAGAAATTTTCTTCTAGATTGGTAACAGTGTTGCGAAACGTGCTCCTCTTTTCGCGCATGTGTGGCGGAACTTTATATTTTCGTATACTTCCGTCCTTGTGTCACGGTTGACATTTAATTTTTGAAACAAATGAAAAAATAACTTGTGAGTCTTATCCTACAGCTGGCTTTGTTGAACAGTGAAATGAAGTTTTGCTCCGTTTTTTTTTCTTCTTTAGATAAGCGACGAATCGAGCGTACAATAAGCGTGCCAATAATGTCAATAAACAACTTGAAGGCGCGATATCGATATACAAATTAACATTCGCGATATATCGAGATCGTAGTTACATAAGTGTTTGCTCAATGTCATCACTGTTCTCTCTGCTACTGTGCATGTATTTAAACAGTGTTTCAGCTGAGGACCTCAGGTGAAACGCCACTCTTGAGAGACGTGTAGTGTAGTTCAATAAATCAATCTCAAGATGCGGACTAACAATTGTAGCAATCGCGACCGATTTCGACTATAATTGCAATCAATTTGAGCAATTAAATGAATTAAATTTGCGTTTCACCGAATTAAGATATGAATCTCACATAATAGTCGATTCTTTACGAGAGGAGTTCTTATGCGTGTGTTTAATTAATGATAATAATTCTTTTGAGACTCCGTATCAGATAATCAGATAGTCATGCAATTAAAAAATCGCGTGTATCAAGCGCGGCCTAGAGACTCGACTTGAGAAGAAGCATTTCCTGTTCCTGACTGGTTCTCTCGCGCAGCCGCTTGTCGCGCGAGACTCCATTTTTTTGCTATTTTTCATTGGTCACGCGAATGTCAATGTGTGCGGAGTGACGAGCTTATAGTGATAAGTTGCCGGCATCTGGTGTAAGTTGCAGACAAGTAATTTCAGTTGACGGTTTTACGTCAGACCTGCGTTAAAAAAGATTGAGTTTTTATTGACAACTAGAGAACTCTTCTAAGAACGTCTCTCTCGTTTAAATCAGCAAGGTCGTTGAATTGTCAAAATAGTAAGTGAGCAATTACAAAACGGGAATAATCATGTGTTCTTGCCAGCTGCAGTTGTCTGGGCATCTTCGAGCACGCTTTGCTTTTTCCAAACAAAGGGAAAGATAAGGAAAACAAGTTCTTTGTGATGTGATCTCTTTCTCTCTCTCTCTTTTTTCTTTTAATGTTCAATTATTTATCTGTTTTATATTGCAGAAATTGCAACAGAAAAGAACAAACGTAATATAATACATATATAGAACAGTCCACGTGTCTGCCCCGCCATAACTAAATTTAAATAGCAACGTCACGCGACGCTGGTGTTAGAAATTGAATTGTATCACACACACATATATGTATATGTATATGTATATATATAGACACATTTTTTTTATTTATATCACATGAATAACTTAAATTCATATAAAAGTTTTCTCAGAGAAAGTTGTCAGATTAAAAGTTAAAATATCAAAGTGCGTGATATATTTTCGAAAAAAAGTGTGCTGATATTTTTTTAATCAATTTTATCAAAACAATTAATCATTTTTCTCTTACAAACTGGCAATTTCTTTCTTATAATAAAAAAATAATTAATCCTTTATATGTTTTAAAACACACCCATCTTTAAGTGTCAGATATCATTTCAGCTTCACATTGCATCATTCAATGTAATCCTATCGTATATAAAAGATAAAAATATTTGTATTTCCATTGTATGTTGCTAGTTTCAATGTAGAGGAAGCAGCTTGCGAAGAGAAAATTAAAAGTATTTATTGCAAACAAACGCGACATTTGTGTCAAACAGGTGTAAACTATGACTTCGCAAGGGTTCTCCACCAAGGCTATTCACACAGGACAAGACCCGGAGCAATGGACTCACCGTTCGGTTGTGCCGCCCATAATATTGTCTACTACCTTTCAACAGGACGGTCCAGGGCAGCACAGAGTACGTGTAATTTTATTCGTTTCAAAAGCTGCATTAACACGAGCCGAGAGAGAGAGAGATGTGGCTAAAAATATATATTGTCATTTGAATTGTTTCTTACTTTGTTTGTAGGGCTATGACTATTCCAGAAGCGGCAATCCTACACGCACCGTGTTGGAACAATGCCTAGCAGCTCTAGAAGAAGGCAAACACGCGCTCACCTTTTCTTCCGGTTTGGGAGCAACAACTGCGATCACAGGTTTATTAAAAACTGGAGATCATCTTGTTGCTGGTGATGATCTTTATGGCGGAACCAATCGTTACTTTCAAAAGTGTCTAGTCAATCAAGGTGTAACATTCACCTTTGTGGACATGACTAATGTGCAAAATGTTGCGGACGCTTTACAGTCAAATACCAAGGTATTTCTTCGACTGAAAATTAAATAGAATCGTTTTGTTTTAGAATTCAGTATTTTGCTTCATGAAATGTATCATGTTTTCTATTCTTATAGATGGTATGGCTGGAAACTCCGACAAATCCATTATTGAAAATCGTTGACATTAAGGCTGTCGTTGATCTCGTGAAATCTCGTCGTCCGGATATTATAATAGTCGTCGATAATACTTTCTTGACTTGTTATTTTCAAGTAAGTGTTTTGGCATCTTCTTCATTCTCTTGTTTTAGAAAAATATGTAACTGTAATATTGTTTTTCAGTGAAAGTGAAAATTACATACATACATTTTTACACAATTATTGTGCTATTACTTAAAATTATAATATTTTTTAAAACAGAAACCGCTCGAATTTGGAGTGGATTTAGTGATATATTCGCTAACGAAATACATGAACGGACATTCGGACGTGGTTATGGGTGCCGCGATCACGCGTCGAGACGATCTCGGGGAGAGACTGCTATTCTTCCAGAAAGGTAAGCCGGCGCGAAATTCTACCACAAATTGTATTTGATAAAAATTCGTTGGGTAAAACATTCTGTGAATGTTCAGCCATGGGCATCATTCCGTCGCCTTTTGACTGCGCTATGGTCAATCGAAGCTTGAAGACGCTCGAACTCAGAATGCAGAGGCACATGACGAACTCTCTGGCTGTAGCAAAGTTTCTCGAGTCGCATCCTTACGTCGAGCGAGTGTTATATCCGTGTACGTTCATCGCTAAAAAATTATTTATTTAAAATGTTAAAATCTAAAAAATTACCGCAATAAAATACCGCATATGTATTGTAGATCTCCCGTCGCATCCGCAGCACGAACTTGCGTTGAAGCAAACAACGGGGCACAGCGGAATGATCTCCTTTTATCTGAAAGGCTCTTCTAGCAAGTTTCTGAAAGCACTGAAAATCTTCACATTAGCGGAGTCGCTGGGTGGTTACGAGTCGTTGGCCGAATTACCGTAAGTATACAGAATCGTTGACGTGGAGTATACTCGCAAACGTGTTAACAAATTTTTCTCACGCAGATCCGTCATGACGCACGCGTCTGTGCCGGAAGACATGCGAGAAACCTTAGGTATAAACGATCAACTGATTAGATTATCCGTCGGCCTCGAAACGGAGCAAGATCTTATAGCCGATCTTGAACAAGCGCTAAATGCTTGTCAATAATGTAACGAATTTAATTAGGAAAACAATAATAGTATAAATGATATGTATACATATATATACATACTCATTTTACATAACGTGAAAGTTATCCGGCTATATCAAAAACTTTCAGAATACAATATTTCTATATACTCATAAATCATATACATATATATATAATAGGTATATACAAAGAAATTTTATTTTTTATAAAACAGTTTTATATACATTCCATAGTTCTCTGAAGTTCTCTCAGATTTACATTAGGAACACTGTATGATACAGCAATAGACGATAATTTTTGCCACATATATAATTACCTGTTCTCAATATTTTTTCATCCGGAGAGATATGATTACGCAAACACACATTCTTATGAGTCAAATTTTTACGATCAATGTTTTTTTTTTTTTTTTTTTCAAAATAATAGCTTGCCACATGTACAGAGGCGATGAGATGTATCATATATGTAGCTGGTATGAAACAAACACGCAAGAAAATCAGTGTTCAGACCTTTTTTCTTTTAAATAAATTTCTTTTTTTCTTTTAAATAAATAAAATATTTAATACTTAGTTAATTTCTATATCATATATATGTATATATATATACACACATGTGTCTGTGCATATTTATTTATATGTACAGCTTGTGTATGAGAAAAAACACTAAATGCTGGATCACATTTTTTCACTCCTCTGGAATAGGAAACTTGATAATAATTATCAACATACTAATTATCATTGCGATTGCACCTTGTCTCAATGTTTTCGCTAATAAATAGTACTTTGCGTTCTGCTACGAACAAAATACTGTTATGTAAAAACTGGATGTCATTTGTACTACCAATGCAATACATGCGATACGTTTGGGTGTAAATGACACACATACACACACGCGCATCTTCACTGGTACATATAAAAACATCTATGTATCTCGGAAAAATTCTTCTATTGCAGATTGATCTTCGACGAATATCGTAATTTTGCTCTACTTATTCTGTCGTATTCTTGCGCCCGATTGTACAGCAACACTCCTATTATAACCGACGAAGTACCGAGTGCCGATAATCCTGTCACCGGGTTGTTGAATAACAGAACAGACAGCCATATCAAAAAAGCTCTTTTCGCGGTATTGGCGACGCTGAAATATTAGCGCACTCTTTAAAAACAATCTGGGAAACGTATTTTTATAAATTAACGTGGAAAACAACGACGGAAAATTACGCACCTGTGTGTCACGGGACTGATGTAGTCCATAAGTACGTAAGCGGTGATACTTTGAAAGTGAAAGAACACCCCGTTGAGAAGGAATGCCGCGAATAATTTAAAGCTCAAGGAATGTTCCAAAGTGGGTAAATCGACAAGTAATATCGATACTGGAATTTGTACCACAATTGACGCTAAACTAGTATAAAATTGTAATTCCGCCGGTCTAAAAAGACAAAAAAAATGGACATAAATGGATCTTTTGTTCTTATAAACGATCTCGTGTACACCGAGTTCGATGTTACTTACGTATATTTGAAGTTATCACCACTGATCAACATTTTGGAGTAAACGTTCTGCAGACACTCGGTTAGATTCGTGGCCATAGCCGCGATGAATCCACGAAGATCAAAACTAATTTCGTTGACGGAACACAGTGCCAGTCCACCCATTACAGGTATCAAAGACAGATTCACATATAATCCTGTATGTTCTCCTGCGTAATTTGTGAAATTTGACAGAAGTGGTTACAATCATATAATTAAGCATCAAAAACTCAGCTCTTTAAGAGCTTTTCACAAACAAAAATATTACGATTATTATTCTTACCTAATAAATACCTGCTGATGAGGACGGTGAAAAGTGGTGCGCTACTCTTTATAGTTTCCGTGAAACTTACGGCTACATAATTCAATGACACTAAACCTAAGACTACAGTGGCAAACCTTGTGCATCCAACTAGTGTCATATGTTTATAAAATCCCGGAGGCCTCATCAATCTTGTACTGGCCTTGTACATACCACAGGGGAAGTACATCTGTATCAATCCACAAATTGCTGTCATCAACATCTGGCAAGCACCTGCATATGTAAACAAAGCAGCAAACAAAGAATATACACAACTAAGCATACACATATGCTTAACACACAGATATAATAATTAGATATTATAACAATTGTAAAAAGTTCTTGAACAGAATTCAGCTGCTTACCCAAAATAGTCGGATCACCTTCCATGTAGGACAGTATGTATTTGTTTAGAAACAGTGTACATCCGCTGAAGACGTACCAGAGAGTGAGAAACAACAAAGCTCTGGGATTAAACAGACCGCCCTTTGTGTCGCTCGTCAGAACGATCACTTCCTCACGCTTCCTGGAAGAATGATCCGTGTGCTGGCTGTCATGCGATACGGACGATTCGTCGGAGTCTCCACGACCGGTCTGCGGATAATTGATACGCACGGAGTAGTTGTCCATCGCGCGTTTCTCTTATCTTTGCCGCTCCTCGTGAGTACGCGAGGCATACGGCTTTTTTTCGAACACCGAGCCGAGCGAGAAATCACATTTTTACGTCGTTCCGCTATCGCGGAAACTTTTTATTTCCTCAAGGCGAGTTTTCGCGCGTTTAGTTAGGTTAGGTCAGGTTAGATTAGATCTGGTGTGAGGTTACGGTTCACCGCACTGCAGTTATCTAACATGGCAAATTTGACGTCGATTTGACGCTTACTTTATTTATACTCGCAGCAACGACCAAACGTTCATCTCGTTCCTCGTCTTCTCTTCCCGTGTTCCTCACGATTGTTTGCTTTCTTCGGGATGCAGTGTCGTGTTTATCCCTGATCATTCCACTCTTCTGCTTTCCACCAGTATCCACTATTTCTCTCTTACGTGTTTGTTAATTCCGTCTTATTTGCAATGCGAATCGAGTCCGTATGACTTTGCATTTTTGCACACCGACTAATGCACGTTAACACCTGTCGTGCTGTATCGCGAATGATGCGGCACGTATTTGTTGCCGGTGAGAGCATTGTAAGCAAACGACGGAGATCGACGAAATGCCCGATTAGATGTCACCGTTGATAACGTCAGATATATAACACGGCTTTTTTCTGCTATATATATATATATATATATATATATATATAT